>BLFK01000535.1:221689-224189 GCA_014634185.1 Astreopora myriophthalma
GTGCCCAGAACTTTTTTCTTTTCCTTTGATTATTTCTTCACATCACTTACCATGGGCAATTCCATAACCAAATAACCAAGTATTGGGTGGAATTTGGCCACAATTTTGCAAAATGACCAAATGCACTAAAAAAAAGTCACCTACAACATTTTTGCTCTGAGCCCTTCAACTGCAGTGAAACTACTTATTAAAACCAGTTAAATAAATAATTGCTTTTTTTTTTAATGTAAAACCAAAATATGAAATGTATTTAGCCACAACATTATATACAATGGTGCAACAGTTGATAATTATTATGAAATTAATTACGATAGAATCATTACAGGGCTGTCATTAAGGGCCATAACATGCAACACCTGTTGCAGCTCAGTTTTCTCAATGTTACCTGTGAAGATGTCGATTGGTGTCATGACATGTTAGCTATGTATTTCACTGTTATGGGTGATGACTTCAATGTAACGGCTGCTTCAAAAACTAATGACAGCCCTGAATTTATGAATATCATTTTGTGATATGGACCAACCTTTCCCATCCTTTCAGGATAGTATTCTTGATCTAATTTGGCCAGTCGTTTGAAGGCAGTCAAAGCCTTTCTGTGCAGAGGGAAAAAGGAGCACAAATATGGGTCATTTAAATGTTGGTCGAGCAAAATGTACTTTTTCATGTATGAATGTGTGCATTCACATTCTTGAATTCTAATAGCTTGGAGGTACGGGGATTATGGTAGATGCTAAATTTTAGATGAACATTAACCTCTTACTAACCGAGCACAAGGGCTGTACCGTGGAATATTGGGCCGAGGTTGTGACAGTACAGACCAAGCGCACTTAGGTTTACCTCAAGACGACCTTGCCATAATAATGGGTTAATTCTGATCACCAGATCAATGAATATTACATAAAGGAATTTTGCTATTTTGGATAACACCTGTTTTCTATAAGCCTGTGGTATCAGTGGTTACCAATAAACCTTCATTAATGGGGTTTGGTTTCTCGTTTTGTTGTAGAGTGATTTAAGAGAGAAAATGAATTGAATCACTAACCTAAAAATGAGGGTCCCTAAAGTAGTCTGTAAGTACAACAATATGACACGGGAGAGTTCACCTCACTTCCAACCCCCAGTCTTGTCCAGAAATGCATTTTTTCATATTTTATTTTTACAATCCAATAAACATTAAGGCTCCGTATTACAATCTACACTACAAACTTATGAAAACTGCATTACACCACACAATTACACTCTCATAACTACATGAACAACATGGGTTTGAGAAACCGTGTTGTAAGTTACGACTAGCTGCCAAAACATTGCAAAACAGATTTTTGCATTTTTTCATGTTCAGTAATCTTGTTATGTTTAGCTGCTACTTGTCGCTCTATATCTTGGAGTATTCTAATCTCAGCTACGAAAACATTTTGTTTCATTTAGTTTTCTAAGCCAAGTGGTAACAGCTTACCAAAAGGCCCCTGTTGACTTACAGTAGGAAAAGGATGATGAAGAGAACAACAGTTACTGTTACAAGAACAACAGTGAGAGTTCAAAATCATCCACTTTCAAGTTTACCTCAGTAACATTGTTGCTCCAGCCATGTCATGAATGTGTACCATTGTTTCTATAGGTCCACCCTGAAACACACAGTTATGTCAAAACTGGGTAAAAAAAACACAAAAAGTGGCAGAGCATTACATAGAGCAACCAGGATCTTCAAATCAGAAGTCTGCGACCCGTGCAGCACCATGCCTGAAGAGGGTGTCTTGGAAGACAGACTTAAGCCTTTAGACTTACTACTATGTCTAAGTCTGGTCTTTGTTTTCAGGGCACATCTTGCCTTAACAAGCTCAGAACATGAGGGTGTAAGAAAGGGCAAATACTCACAAATTCCTGAGATAACTGCTCCATTCGCTGAATTTGTTTCTCGTTATTCCAAATATGCCAACCAATGTACTGCTCTGCGGGAAGCTGAATGGTAGAAAAAGTTGTCCTAAAAAAATCTCTCTGACCCTCCCAGAAAGTTTGTCCACATTGGAGCCCATCATACCTGTCTCAAAATTTCAATTTTCCCACACAGATTCCTTTGAAAGCTTTTATTGAAGGCTCCTGTGAGCCAATTAACTCATTCACACATTTAGCAAGACATTGTTTTCTGATGAAGTGGGAATGAAGAACTTTAAGTTTCATAGGGAAGGGATGGATATTTGTTGGAATTATGTGTCAAATCTGATGAATTAACCAATTAACCTGTTCTTAATAGTGATACCTTTAAAAACAGAGGTTGAGGTTGAAAATTATGTATGCGATAGTCTCTTTTCAAAGGAAGATTTAAAACTAAAATAGACTTCGTTGGACTGACCTTTAACAAGGCTATTGTATCTTGCCTCCCTGTGCGTTCTATGTAGCATGGCCTCCCAAACTTATCATGTTTGTGAAATGCACAGGAGATGACCTTTAAGCAAAAAAATAAGAAAAATAAAGTGAACAAATCGCCGAACATACAAACAAA
>BLFK01000535.1:229189-275123 GCA_014634185.1 Astreopora myriophthalma
CAATATTTTCGCGAGCGTTTGGCCCATTAGATAACAAACTTGCTAACATTGACAACATTTTAATTATCTTTCCTAAAAAAAATGTAGAGTAAAGCGACCTTCACTATCATTTATATGTTCTAGAGTACTCTAACGAGTTAATAGCCCGAAGTCAACAACAAACGAAGAAAACATTAAACATCGCAGTGTCACGTCGGTCGGATCCTCAACATAAAATCTGTTCTCTCTTTTTTTTTAATGTTACTCAGTTTCTAACTGATACATTACTACACTCAAAGGTTTAATTGTATAACGCAACGTAAAGTAATTAAGCCAGAATAGTGAAGCACAAATTTTAATTCATTATAATTATCAAGTGTTCGAAAGTTGGCAATCAATTTTGCATGTTGTGGTTGTTCCAAAGATGGATGAAGATTTTGTGCAACGCGTACGACAAGAGTGGTCATTAGAAAGTTTCCCCTTCTACGATCGTCAAGACTCTAAACAGTTTTCGTGTTTACCTCATCAGCTGTCGTTTCAGCTGTTAACATCTCTTTTAGTTCCACAAGGGACTTCTCTTGAAAGGGCGACAAGTCATCGACGTAACCGCTCATCCCTGCAAACTTGTAGCAGGCTACACCCCGCTTTAAGTCAAGGTTATCGCCTCGCTAAGGTAAAAAATCCTTCCATCTCCCGAAAAATAAATGATCCATGTTAACAGGTGGCAGCCTTGTAGACTACGTTATCTGTTTTCACGGACGAGTGACCCGCATTGCGATAATTTCTGAATTATTCATCACCATCGATCCCTCCTTGCAAGAAGGGCAAACCGATTGTTTGAAGATATAAACGAGAGGGGACGAGGGACGACAACCCCCTTCAAAACCCGCGCATTCTCACGTGCATAGTAAGAAGAATGCAACAAAATCACATGACACAGACAAAGGTGGAAGAAGCGAGAAAAACACCTCTATCTTGCCTTTAAATGGTGTTAAAAAGAATGACAAAACTAAAAAAAGATTAGAAATAGTAGGTGGAAGTGCCAAAAAAATGACTTCCGTCTGCTTGCCCGGAAGGTTGGCGACAAACAAAGTAGAAATTTATTTGATGACAATTCAATACTCTCCCAAGATAGTTTGGCGGCTTGACCAATTGCAACACGTGGCAGGCGTATCAATGTCCCGTATGTACCAACACTTGGTCGCGAGCGTTGGTTGCGAAAAGGGCCTTAGCTGGTGCGATTGCATTTGTCTACCGTTATTTCGACATGGATTGTGACGCAGAGGTGGTTTATCGCCCACGGAAGGAAGGAAAAGAAAAATAATCACCTTCAAGGGGGGTAAGGAAGGCAAAAGCTAGGGCAAGATCTTGGAAAAAGCGTCTTTTTGCAGAGCTGTCACGGACCAAGCTTGGCTAGTCGGCATTGTGTTTGCAAAGCACAAGGCCCTTTTATTTTTGCTTGCGATCTGAATTGCAAAGCTTGTTCCGGTAAATATGAGTACTGAAGGGAGATCTGATGATTCCGAGAACACAGATGAAAGTGGGTGAGTAAAATAAACCGCTAAATTCTGAATAAATCAGTAAGTTTAATTCTTCTCGTGCTCATATATGCATAAGCAATGCAAATGTTTTGTAGATGTCCAGTGGTGATCCGAATGCTAAAACATCGCGACCACACGTTCTAAACACACGACTGATTCACACTTATTTGACATTTATCTCGATAGCATCCAATTTGCCGAATCAGGCGCGGATGAGCTATTTTATTGAAATGCACTGCTATAATACAGCAGGTTGTTTTCGCGTGCAAACCATTTAATTTCCATGGGTTTGAGCGAAAGGATGTATACATCACGAATGCCGCTTGTTGACTTAATTTTTCGGCCACTTGTAATGTAATTTTCGTTTCGTATCCCAATAAATTATAGCTTTCGCACATTTAATTAAGGTGTGCAATTCTCTTTCGTGATGCGGTAATAAACATTCAGTGTAATCCGTTTCGCGACAGCACTTGTGCATGATTTTTTTGGACGTCTGATCCGCCCTTTAATCCCTTTCGTAGCGATAGTCTCTGATTGGCGGAAGGAAACTGACCTAGATTCTGACGGTGACGTGAAGGGTGACGTGTTATTTTTAACTTCAATCACGTTTCTCGCCATTATGTGTTTGTTAAATTGTCTCACAAGGTTGATCTTCGATATATCCAGCATTATCAACGTTTCTTTATGTTTTCTCCCCCATGGCAAGATGTTTGTCAGGTTCACCGCAAGTCCATTTAAGACCATTATTTTTGTTTGTTCACCAGACCATGACAAATTTAATTATTTTGACAATGGCCGACAATAGATATTTCACAGTTTGTTACCATCCATTTGACAGTACATGCACTTCAACATGTCCAAAGTTTACTCTAGAGTTTGTGTTGTTTGTAAAGGTCAGAGTTCAGTGCACGTGTATGTTTGCAGGTAGACAACTTTTTGTCTTCCCACAGAAAACTGTGCAGACCTCAATTCATTTGCCTCTTAGCTGTTCAAGTGTATGGTTTCAGAGGGGTATTTAATTAAAGCATTCAAGTGTCTCAAAACTTGCGGATGCTATGTTAGGGAACAAACAGCTTTTAAGTGGAATTATCCACATTTCCAAATGACTTAAATAATGTGTAACATTACATTGTCAACACTACAGCCAGTCAGATTTAAGGAGGCACCAAAGGGTTTTCAGCTGACATGTCATAGCTGAGCTCCTCATGTCAGAGAATGAATCAGAATTACTACGACTGGAAATCAAAATGTCACCCGAAATTGCGAAATCCTGAAATAAAGTTTGTTAAATTTGGTGAGCTATTTCTCAAAGTTAGCTTGGTGAGCTACACTGACATTTTGCATAGAATGAGGAATCAGTATTTTGCATTCTTACAGGAAATTTAGAACAAAATTATCCAGTGGAATTTTTTTCTCATCCTTCTACAGTGTTTTCATAAATAACTCAAATTCCACTTGACAGTTTTTTTCTCACATCACATTTTAGGTTACAGAATTTGATGGAGTTTCGGAAATTTAAATTAAAAAATAGATCAGCGAATTTGTTTCCGAGATATTTTCCCAACACTGAGTTTTAGGGGGGTCTTTGAGGAGCTCTATACTATTACCATGGCAACAGTTAGAAGCAATGTTGTTATTATTGAAAAGGTCTTGAATTTTAGGAGTCACCTTGAATTCGGTTAAGGTCCTTGCAAAGTACTTGATTTCTTTATTCAGTCTTGAAAAGTCCTCGAAATTCACTAATTTGTGTACGCCACATCATTTTCTGAATCTAAATTATTTTATTGAGGAAACTTAGTTTGTCCATTAATTAACGACTAATAATAAGCGATAATGGTGAGACAAAATATAATGGTAGCGAAGGCGTACGTGAAGCGAAACTGCATCTTTGCCTCAGTTTAATGCACATCGCATCAGGCAGTGGGGTTGTCTGCCATGTACCACATTTGGTATAAGGGGCTAAGTGTTTTGCACCATGTCTTTTGGTTTCTCTTTTCGTTTGCAATTCATATTAGCAATGGGCAAATATATAATTTTTTATTTTCTCTGTATTTCAAATACTATTTCTGTATCCCAAATACAACTGCAATCCATAGCCGGTGACTGTTGTCATTTTACAAAGTGTCATTACAGAAAGCAGTATAAAATAGTGTGATCAACTGTGGCTAGTCTATTTTAAATTCACAAGTGACTCCTTTGAGTCGTGTTTTAGCTAATTAGGTGTTAAAAGGGGGGACGGAGAATGTTGATTTCCTGAATAAATCTTAGTCCTTAAAAACTGTAATTTGTCCTTGAAAAGTCCTTGAATAATGTGTCTTGTCACTAGCTTTAATAGTTTCTGCCTTGCTGTTGGCTCAAACCTAAGTTTACATTACACTTACCTTACACTTTGCAGCTCCATTGAGACTTTTTTTGCCTTCAGCACTACTTTGTGCAGCTCTATAATGCTGCCACCTTACTAACCTCGCATCTTTGCTCAGCTGGCTCATTGGCAGTTATTGTTATGCCAGTAATTCAAAATGTCATCCTGCAAAGCAAAATTTCTGCTGTGATGTATTGCTTCTCTATAAGGAACCTCTCAACTAGAGCACCATCTTGCTTTTTATTTATACTTTTCAAAATATAATGACATGGTTTTCTTTTTAATTTAATTTTCAGGTCTAACTGCAAAGATGAGGTAACTTAATTTATCAGTTGTCTCAGTTTTGGTCTCAAAGCCCCTGCAATTTTTTGGCACCACAATTTCCTAAGCGGTCTATACAGCTTAAAAACAAAGGCATTTCACGTCAGGAAATCATTCATGTAAAAAGTTAATTGCCCTTTCTTATCTTGAAATAACAATTGTGTAAAGGCCATCTTTTTAAAATAAGTGGATTGCAGTTTACAAATGACTTTTTGGGCCTGAAAAGTTTTTCAAGACTTTAATGTAATTGATGTAATTGTTGTACTCTCCCAGGTTTTAGGTGAACATGTGATTTCATCAACAGAGGAGTATCAGCCTCCCTATTATGAGCATATTGAGGAGAATGAATATTTGTTTGACAGGTAAATGTTACATTTAGCACTTCTACATTGTTAAAAGCAAACCCTCCATTAAAGAAACTAGTCAACACTAGTCAACACTGACCAGTTGGCAGTTAAAAAACGGTGGAGAATGTGCTGCCTAATTAGCTAGTCTACTTGAAGAAGGCCTGTACTAGGGTTCATACAGTTCATGGAAAACCTGGAAAGTCATTTCAATTTTGGAGCTTGGAAATTCATGGAATTTTGTTGAAGGGCACAGTAGAAAAACCATGTAAGGGACTTGTGCATGGTGTTAGGTCATTTTGCAAAATCATGGCCAATTTCCACCAAATCAGCTGCGTTAACATTACAGGGTGAACCTATCCATGCTTTATACCTTTATGTGTACATGTAGTTTCATATTTTCTTGCTATTGTGGTTTTATCCTGTGGATAGCATTATCCATCTTTTGAACAACGAAGACCAGTATGTTTACTTAGAATGTTTTGTAGGAAAAAGAGGATCAACAAGGAAGTTCGGAAGATGCAATGTGACTGCACTTATGAAGCTGGTAAGAATGAGTGAATCAAATTCATTACAACTGTCTGTTGTACACTCAGCGTGCAAAGTATTGTCTGTTGTAAGTCAGTTACAAGTATGTGTGACGTTAGCATTGTATAGTAAGTATGGTAAGTCATTAAATATTAAAATATATCAACCTATAGAAATGTGTGGTTGCTTAAGCAAAATGTGTTTGTTTTTTTCTCAATAGATCCCCCTGGTTTCGTTGGATGTGGGGAAAACTGCCTCAACAGACTGCTAATGATTGAATGGTAACTTTTGCTGTTGTGGTTTGCTTCAATTCCTTTGCAGCAACTTCGAAAGGGAAACAGTAAAAGGAAAATATACATTTATAAGGCAACTGATGTTGGCTTAAATGAAATTGCAGTACAAGTAGCAATGCCTCTCACACAAAAATGAGAGCCATGGCAAGCTAAACCATGCAGCCCGATCTCTATTAACACAACCGGTTACTACATTTTATCAATGCTAGGACAGGCAGAAATAATTGGGGACCAAGTGCAAGTTCTTCTACGATGTCTGTATGAAATGTGGTTGGACATGATGATTTAGAGATGTTTGTTTGGCAGGGGACCATACTATACAGTACAAACATCTGTAAATTTGCCACAGTTTCTTTTTTTGTTTGTTTGCCAACTGCAATTACCAGTATCAAAGACTTCTGATGTGAACAGAGATCAGCATATAAATTCTTGCCAAAGAATTGATTTCTGTGGCTCCATATTGCTGGCTTTTAATTGCCCTAGATTTTGTCATGAAAAACTGGTTTTGTGGTCTGTGGAAAGTCAAAAAACTGCCAGGGACTTTTTTTTATCCAAATGCTTGGGTGTTGGTTATGATCTTAGATGTTCATGAGTCTTTGCTCCATAGCGGCAGTTGTAACATCTTTTTTTCTTGTTGTTATTCTTACAGTAACAGCAGGTGTTCATGTGGAACTGCCTGTAGCAACAAACGATTTCAACAGGTCAGTTTTGCTTCTATGACAACTACCTACACTGTACAGCTGTAATAACCTCTTACCAACCAAGCGCCAGGGCCCTACTGGGGAATATTGGCCAGAGGTCGTACATAAAGGACCGAGGGCCAGTGGTCTCCACTATGGCTCAAGCAAGCTCGGTTAGTAATTAGTTTATTATATGGCTCTCGGGTTATGCTTGTTTGTTTTCTGTTATGATGCACTTTCGATCACTTTGCAGGGCTTCTGATAGGGTGCGGAAAAAAATGGGAAATTATGCGAATTATGCGATTTTTTGTGAATTGTGCGATTGGATGTGATTTGAGGCCGATTATGCGAAATCGCACCATTGCATAACATCAGAAGCCCTGACTTTGTATTCAAAGGGCTTCCTCTGTAACATGTTTTGATGATGTAAGCATCTCAGAAAGAACAAGCTACCACAAGTTTGCTAAGAATCGAGCAGTTTATTTTACACGCTTTCTTTTCGCAGTTTTAGTTGCAAATTTTGAATATGCTGGCTTTTGAAAACAAAAATACTCAGACTACGACTGTTTCTATGGAAACGGTCTGTGTGGCAAAATCCCGACCACTAAAGAACCAATCAGAATGCTTGGATTTACTTCAAGACTACCTTGCCATATAATAACAGACATTAATATTTCCTCCTGACCTAGAATCAATAGCCTCTGGATTATGTTGCGTCATGTGCTCATTTCTGTGTGTTGGAATGAATGACCATTGTTCTGCAGGGTTGTAAAGTGAAAGTAGAAGTTTTGAGAACTGACAAGAAAGGATGGGGATTACAAACTCTCGAAGATCTTGAACCGTAAGTTTGTGATGAATCTGCGCATCCAATGTAAATTACGGTAATTTTGTAAGCCACTTGGAACTACTTTAGTGTTTGGGACAGTGGTTGCCCTGTGCAACAAAATGAGGAACATATAGGGTGCAATTGTGAAGTAGAGGCTTGAGCACAAAATGAAAAGTAAAAGTATGGTTCGGCCATGTATTCCCCATGAAATAAAGTTAGGATGGAATTTGTGGCCTTTTTTCATTTGTTTTTGACCTGAAATCCTGAACATGTACTACATGTGATACTATTATTATAAGAGGTGGACATAAAGTGACTTTGCCTTTTTCTTCTAAAATATTAGCTTTAACAGTAATTTAAGTTGTATGTAAAGTACCTTTTTCTCATAGAAATCAGTTTGTGATGGAATACTGCGGAGAAGTGATGGACTATAGAGATTTCCAGGAGAGAGCAGAGCTGTATGACAGAGAAAACAGACGGCACTATTATTTTATGACACTCAGAGCTGATGAGGTAGCAGCATCTTTCTTTTTGATTTTCTGCAGCTTTACTTTTAAGGATGTACATTTGTAATGATTGACAGCCTGGTTAGGAGCCTCAGATTTTTGGTGGAGGCAGAGTGGGGAAGGGGTTGAAATGTCAGATTTCGGTGTTCAAATCCCACTCGTACTACTATCTGGATTTGACTCTTAGTAGTCCAGAATTTAACTCCAACATTATATGTAAACAGCCAACTGGTTGCCTGCTGCCAGTTGGGGTTTCCAAGCATGTTATGTATGATTTGAATTTTTGCTTTCAGATTATTTTAGGGTAGTGGCTGTGAACTAGCTGTTGATTCTGCAGAAATTATCCACAGTTTTGCAGCGTGATAAAAAACCTGTGCAAAAGTCACTTGCCTAGAGCTGTTCAAGAGGCCTTCCAGGGGGGATTCTGGTGTCACTTTGTCGCTTGTTTCAGAGCCAGCCCATCACCAGTTTTGCCATGGACATTGTCACTGCCGTATTTTGTCACTGTCGTATTTTGTCACTGTCATATTTTGTCACTGTCGTATTTTGTCACTGTCGCTGTAACAAATTAATGTCACCCTTTTTCTGTCAGTTCCTGTCGGTTGTCAGTGTTTTGGAAAAAGATTGTTGCCGATGTCATGTTGCCTGTTGGCAAAACCCCTTGGAAGGCCTCATTCGAATATAATCATTACAGCACTACCGTATTAACCTATGTACAAGTCAATCCTGTGTATGAGTACAGCCCGCGGTTTCCAACCCGTAAACCAGGTTTTCTTCATTTCAGGTTAATATGTAAAGGAAACGATGTAAAATTTCTTAGAAATGTTTTATTCAGGTACTATAAATATATGATCTAAACACCTATGCGTTTCATGCATGATCATTTCTCAAACGTATACGTATTGAATGATGTTCCCTTGCATTTTGATCATAATTTTTTAATTGAGCAAGTAAAATCAAACCCTATGGGGTTAACAGCCTTGAAATTTTACGGAACTGGAAACTTGTAAAGAGGTTTATTTCTAGGTCATCTTGCATCTCGTATACATAAAAATTAAGATACATAAAAATTAAGATTTTAGAATTTGATGACTTCACTGTTAGTGCAAACCATCATTCTATTGTTAGTCAGATTAAAAAGTCATGGCAAGGTAAACGTACTTGTAAAGGCACCATGGATAAATGTTGAAAGCCATTAAAATATCAAATACATTTAAATCAGTGCAGCATTGACCATCGCAAAGTTGATTTTTCATTTTTTTGTCATTTTGCAGATTATAGATGCAACTTTCAAAGGGAACCTTTCTCGCTTTATCAACCATAGTTGCGATCCAAACTGTGAGACTCAGAAGGTATGTTGCCTATATGCATGTACATGGTATCGATCTAGTGACACGACAGAAGCTAGTGACATGACAGTTCAACGTCATGCAACATTAATTTGTTACTCAAAATATGCAGGGCCATCATTGGTAGCCGGCAGCCAGCTATTTGAGCCGGTTACTGTAGTGAGAATAACTGGATACTTGGGGTTTGACAATGACCCAAATAAATACAGCAGCACTGGGTAAGAGATAGCTGGTTGCTTTCCTTGCTTAGCCAGAATCCTCAAACCTTAATGACAACCCTGCAAATGTCCCATGATGTTGCAGCAACTTTTTGATTGGAATAGAACTTGTCTATGTTTTAGTTCAATTGCATTAAACAATCAACATGTTGAATGGCCTATTTCAACAATCAACATGGCATGATACACTGTGAAACATTTCTTGTACATGAGCAGCAACACTTGTTGATCAACAAATGTTGAACCGTGTGTCACTGGCTTTTCCTGGACATTTCTGTTTGCTCAATGATAATCTGATTTTCATTTTGTTTTTAGTGGACTGTAAATGGTTTGCTGAGAATTGGCTTCTTTACTCAGAAGCACATACCCGCAGGAACAGAACTCACGTTTGATTATAAGCTGCAGCGTTATGGGTATGTACCCGTCTTTTGTGCACAGATTGACCAGCATTTATAAAATAATTAGGATAGTACACGTGCTCTCATTGGTCAATAGGTGTGTTTAGATGAGAGTATGTAAACCGGGTTGTGACATCACACGAATTTTGATTGGTTGTGTTGTCAAACGCGCGTTTTGATTGGCTGGTAGGAAATATGAGTGTGTATCGAGAAAACCTGTGTCAATCAAGAAGTGAAACAAACAGCATTTTCCTTCATTTGTCGAATTATGTTTGAGAAATATTTTATAAAAGCAATAGAGGACTTTTTTTCCGTGTTTACATAGCCTCATGTAAACACTCGAGGGGTTGGGAGAATTCTCCACAGTTATGCAAACCCTCGACTTCGTCTCGGGTTTGCATAACAGTCTCTAATTCTCCCAACCCCTTCTCGTGTTTACATGAGGCTATGTAAACACGGAAAAAGTCCTCTATTGCTTAAATCTGGTTTAGTTGAATGTGTGTTGTAAGTGCAAAATTTCACCAGTCTGTGTTGAGTGTCCTTTAAATCTTTAACTCCAATCCCAAATCACCAGAAACTTTGGCTGTTATTGTGTGGACCATAAACAGATGCTCTAAAACAATGAGGTATATGCAAAAATAGAACCTGGCTAAAAGAATGACTTAACTCAAAAACAATAGTTAGTCTACTCTGTCTGGTATCCAAATAAATAATATAAATACTTCGTTGACCACTCCCCGTGAAAGGCTTTTCAGGGCCAATGATGCAAATGATACCAATGAAAATAACTGGTTTAAGAATCTCAACTGGCATAAGGCAGATGAGTTGGCTCTTTACAAGTGTAGACACGGAGTTTAACCAGGGACTACTCAGTACAACCCCTGCTACATGTAGTAGCCAGAGCAGGACTTGAACCTGGGACTTCTGGAATGCAAGTCTGGTGCTCTAACCGCTCCGGCATGCAGCCTCTACTGAAAAGGAAGAGGAAGCCAGGGCCCGGTTGTTCAAAAGCCGATTAACGCTAACCCTCGATTAAAAAGTAACCGACGTTTTAATTTCGCCCTCTGAAAACACTTTCAAAAAGTGGTTTTAGACTAAAGCGGAAGAAAAGTGTAAGTCACAAGCGACAAGCAAAAATCTTTCAGGAAAATCTTTGTGAACTGGTAAATAAACTGGAATCAAAGTTCACTCCAACCCAGGGTTAGCTTAATCAGGTTTTGAACAACTGGGCCCAGATCTTAATTCCTAAATTCCTAATTTCCTAATTCCCAATCCTAAATTCCTAATTCCTAATGTTATTTTCCCCTTAAAAAAATTTTGCAGAAAAGTTGCTCAAGTGTGTTATTGTGAAGCGTCCAACTGCCGTGGTTTCATCGGTGGTGAAAAACAGACTCCGCTCAAGAACACTGTGGAACGAATAGCTACTCCGCCCACCAGTTCTCCAAGGAGGAGGCAGCGTAAAAAGAGGAACTTGACTGCTGACTTTGACGATATCACTGTGAGTTGCATTAATAAAGAAAATACATTGTTTTCTATTAACCCTTTCACTCCCGAGACCCACTTTAGAGATTTTACTCTGTCCAACGCCAGACGATTTTACTCGTCACTAGAGTAGCCCTTGGGGCTGAAGGGGTTAAACATGTTGATAAAAAGTTAAAATGTTGTCCTTCATATGTGGCTATGCATAATTTTTGAAGACTTTCCAAGTCCTTGTATTTCTTTGATGCAAATGTATTTTCTCTTTGCAGCTCGAAGATGAAGTGGAGAAACTGCTTGGTGATAACAGAGGACTGGTACAGAGCGACCAAGCGTTAAAACTGTCACGACTGATGGTGCGCGCAGAAACAACTGAACAGAGAATCATGCTTCTTAAAATCTTGCAGGTACTGTTACTGCTAAAATCTTGCAGATATTGTTATAGTAGATAACTATATTGCTATATTGTTATAGTATGCCTGAGAAGCAGTTAAAGGGGCTCTGTCACGATATTTTGAGGTATTTTGATCATCAACAAATTTACCTTTAAATGGAAGGAAACCTGAAAATAATGCTTTACAAAGGAGGAAAAACACCAAAGAGATAATAATAAACCAGAAAGGAACAAAGATGGTGAAGGATGGAGAAGATTGACACGGATTACAAACAACAAAATTGAAAAGTTTAGCTAAACTTTTCAAACCCATTTAACCGTGACATAGCTCCTTTAAATTGAGGTAGTTACACATATAAAATAAAAGCACACTGGTCCCAGAGGTTTCTCTTCTTTTTAGAGAGGAAAAACCTCTGGTTTCTGTCAGTGCAAATCTCACTTCCACACAGATGAAAAAAAATGCCATGTTAATCAAAATCATAATTAAAAACGACAGCCAATGACAGTTGCACTATCAGCTGCTTTTCAGCATTCTTGTCAGCTGTAAATTTTGAAATATCCAGCGATTAGAACTGACCATCATGGAACTGCACTGGAATCATTGCATGAAAGTGGGATTCACAGGGACTGAAACCAGATATTTTTCTTCTCTCACTGCTTTGCAGTTTGCTGTTGCTGCTTTGCGACTAAATTTCATCTGAGCAAAAAAAAACAAACAAACAAACAAAAAAATGAAGAAAACGGTCCCCTGGGACAAGGGTGAAACAAAAGGAGAAAAGTCTCTGTGAGTACTTGCTCGAAAACCTTTTTTCGTAAACCATTTTTCTCTGCAGCACGTGAGTGCATCTCCATTGTAGAGGTTACTAACCCAAACCCCTAACAAAAAGATGTGGAGCCTCATAACTAATGATCCTGGTAATCAACTAAGGGAATTATTACCACGTAAGAGAACAAGAAAACTTTGGAAATGTGGGCACAATTTTGTTATGCCTGGAGTAACTACTGAATGTTTTAAATGTACCTTCATACAGTAAATAGGTGCCTTTTCAATTTCATTCGAGATTTTGATGTATTACTATAACCTTATATTTCTCTTTATTAGTGTAATGTATGTGAATTATTAATGTAAACTTTTCACGTTTGTTGGAAAGTGTTTTCAGTAAAGACTCTTCTTCTTCTTCTTCTTCTTCATCTTCTTCTTCATCTTCTTCTTCTTCTTCTTCTTCTTCTTCTTCTTCTTCTGCTTCTTCTACTTCTACTTCCTCTACTTCTTCTTCTACTTCTTCTACTTCTTCTTCTTCTTATTATTATTATAGCATACCACGGACCAGTCATGTTTGAAGGCCTTTCTAAGGTTCCAGGGTTTGTCCCTGTTGTGGAGTTGGATGGTTGATGGAGGAGGCAAGAAGGCTAAGCTCCAGAGACAGGTAGGGGTTACTTCCCTGAGAACTCCTGTCTTTTTACAAGAAAGAAGGAGAAGGTCAAGCAGAGAATTAAGTTTTCCAACAGTGATGGAAACTATCCAGTAAATCCTGACCACTTTGACTATTTTGTTACAGTTAAATATGCCCTGTACCCTGCAGTATTGAGTCTTTCTGTGGTAAAGTTAATGCCGTCCATAATAATATCATGCATTAATTTATCTTCATTGACAGTTACTTGAAACCTTGAAATTTCTGCCAATTGCCACCAAGAATCAACTGGAGGATAGCAAGGTGATAAAGGTTGTGAGAAAATGGGCATTGTCATCATCATGTCGAATTATTGAAGCAGGATGTACTAGTGGACCAGACTCGCACAATGACAGCCCAACAGATTCTGAATGTACCGCTGGACCAGAAGATGATGACGAAAAGGACAAGAAACTGAGCAGCAGTCCATTTTTTGAACGACAGTGCTCTAATAAAGACCACTCTGACGATGATTCATTGGATGCTGAAGTTGCAAGCTTCATTATTGAGAAAGGTCCAGATGGAAGATCTGTCAAGAACAAAATGGCAGCAGAGAGCTCAGGAAAATCTCCAGATGACCTCTCAGAGGATGATTTCAAATCAGAGGATGAGCGGATGCCGGCAGATGGTGTGGGAGTAATGGCCAATGAGTTGCTAAAGTCTTGGAGCCTACTGAGGGTAATTAAGCCCTTAAATTCTCGGGAGTTATTGACACCGAAACTCTGCATCCATTGTTGAGATTCAAATGTATTTGTAGACTACTACATGTACGCGGTGCAGGGACAGTTGTAATTTGCGTTCTAACTGTGTAACCATTGACTAATTATGCACAAAGACAGTTGTAACTCGCTTTCTAACTGTGTAACTGTTTACTAATTATACAGGAAGTTTATAGGATACCGAAGAAATCTGCAACCCCGGTAAGTAGAGAAGTTTATAGGTAATTTTGGTACTGTATTGTACTGACCAAATTAATTCTATGTTGCCATATATCTGTTTGGTAATAGATCACAGATGGTATGAAAATGTGGTAAGAACAAACAGGTGGCACACGAGGCGATAGCTGGGTGTGTCACTGATGTTCTTACCACATTTTGATGTCTTCTTTGATCTAGTACTGAACAGGCACACTGCAACATGGAATCTGTTTGTTTTCTATAACAATCATAAGTGAGAACCAATCAAAACATGCATAGAATTGAGTTTATTTTGTAAAGCTGCGTATCACCCGAGAGGTCATTTAATATCTGTTGTCAAAAGAATAATGCATTAGAAGGTGAAAGCCTTCAGAAGTTATCTCATTGTTTGTTTTCATTTGCTGTTGTGTTCATTACATGCACGTGCTTAATTTTGGTCCCATTTTGAATAGCGTAAGAGTTATAAACGACTGGTTTTGTTTCTCTCAGGCAAAGCAAGATAGAATTGTTGAGTTGTCTGCAGCCTACAGCCCTGCAGGTAAACTGTAAACACAGCAAACAAATGAAGAAACAAAACTTTATCCTTGACAATCAATTTTTATGTCATACCTACAGATAATAGTTCTTGTGCATGCTCTTGTGTTGATAGGTGCTCAAGTACATGTATGCATAATAAAATGGCATTATTGGATTCAGTTTATATTGTTCTGTGGGTTTGTGTTATCTACCTCTGCCATTGGCCTTGGCAGGTAATGCAAACGCCATCCTTGACTTGCTCAACCTCATCCAATAATTGCTATTTACACCTTAATAGGTGCTTTGCCTAACCCCTAAAATACTAATCATTCTTTTTTTTTTTTAGGGAGCACTGAAGGGGAGCACTCTCGGTAAGGAATTGACCATTAACTCTACTCTGCAATGATAGGTGCAATCAACTTTAACCCTGCTGTTAGCCAGAGTAAAATCTATGAGTGGCACTCTTTGGCATTCAAGGGTTAATCATGGAGGCATAGTTTTTGAGCGGGTGGAGAGGGTGTTAACTGTTTCCTGCCCAAGTCTGTGGTACCCCAGTGGCGAGTAAAATCCTCTGGCATTAGCCAGAGTAAAATCTATGACTGGCACTTTCGGGATTTGGAGGGCTAATCACGGAGACATAGTTTTGCAGCAGATGGAGAGGGTGTTAATGCTTTCCTGCCCAAGGGGTACCCCAGTGATGAGTAAAATCATTTGGCATTAGTAAAATCTGTGAGGCACTCTTGGGCATTAAAGGGTTAAAACTAATTTAAAAGTGGTTGTTCTGAAACCAAGCTTGGCTATCCTGTTTTTTCAACACAAGCCACATGTTCTTTTTAGTTTATTGCTTCTCTTGATGTGGGTGTGTCAATAGGTATTTACCCTGGCTCCGGAGGCCTATTCTTTGGAAAACAAAAATTGCTTAAAAACAAAACCACATTTTAGCCACATACTGTACAGTGTTTGTAACTTGTTCTTCTAGTTGTGCAAGAATAAAAGGTGTTACGGCAGTACAGATACATTTAACATATATTTGTCAAGCAAAAAGGCCCTAAGTGACTTTTTAGAGCATTTGGTCATCAATTTGTGCAAAATTGTAGGCAAATTTTGCACAGTATACAATGATTAAGGTATGGAATTACCTACATGTATCAAGTGTTGTGAAGAAAATAGCAAAGGAAATGAAAATGAACTGAAAAATACAGGGGGGGGGGGGATTTTGTTTTTGGCTTCTTTTCATTGCAAGTGCTCTAATTATTGGCATACAGCATGTTGAAGTTTACCCCATAATTTTACTGCATTTGATTTGGTGGAAATTGGTCATGACTTTGCGAAACGACCTAAAAACTGCACAGAAGTCACTTAGGACATTTTTTGGCTGGAGCCCTTCAATCATTCTTTTCTGTAGTGCTAACTTTTTTGTTGTGCTAACTTTTTGGGTAATTTCATCCTGTAGGACTCCGGTTGAAAATTTGTCTTCTCCAGGGCAGCTTGACATAATCATGAAAACTCTGCACAGTTCTCCAAGACTACTGTTTCCTGCAGAGTCCAGGACCCCACCTGCATCTCAAGGCATCTCCACAAGTAGTGAACACACTAGTGTTGAAAAGGCCTGTGAAGAGAAAGCTCCCGTGCCCCAGCCGGCTGATTTTAGCTTGTTAGAGTTTGAAGAAGAGGTGGCGAGCAAAGACACTTCAACTTCTGATGAAAAGGAAGGGGCACATTGGATTCATCCAGCATCAGACATTGACGAAGCATCCCAGGATACTAAGTCACAAAGTTCAATGCAAACATTTGGTTACCAGCAGCGAATGAACTTCAATATGTACCAAGGGTTTAGTTCATTTCAACAAAAACCAGGTCGCAACAAAAAGAAAAAGAAAAAGTGGAATCAAAATCAAAATTATTTCCAGCAACAGGAAAAGAAAGTACAAGGATCAGGAAATTTCAACACCAATGTGCAATCAAACTTCAGTCAACAGCAAGGCATGGCCACTTGGAGAGGTTCATCTCAGAGCGTCCAAAATGTTTCACAAAACTTCCAAGGAAACCAGTTCTACTGTGGTGGTCCCCTAGGACTTAATCAGGGTCAAGGAGCACAAAGTATGGGACCTGGAAATTTTGTAGGAAATTTGTCACAACAAGCACCGTCTTTTCCTAATTTTAGTGTTCCTCCTCCCAATATACCTCCAATGGAGTTCTTCCGTAAAGTCCCGCCTCCAAACTTCCCACAACAAAACCAGCCACTGATGATGCCTCAGATGCGGCAAAATCCTCTCTTGCCACAGCAAACTGTTCCTCTGCCACCTCTTCAGCCAAACCAGCCAGCGTTCTTCCCAGCAAACCAGCAATCACCTTATAACAGACTGCCTCTGCCTCCTCCATTCCAGACAAATCTCTCCACACCCTCTTCATCGCAGTTTCCACAGGCCAGCGCCATTCCACATCAGCAGCTTTCACAGAGTGTACAGAGTGCCTTTCCTTCGCAACCTAGCCAGTTTCCTGCACCGAACTCATCATCAGGATCGCATGTTAGCATCACCCCAGCTCAACAAGTAAGTCCCCAGGGAAAACTCACAGTGGCGATGCAGCATCAAGGTGGTACACCAGAAGCCACGTCGGTTTCAGAGGTTGAATCACTTGCACTGCAAACTGGAGCTGTCAGTACATCATCACAAGAAATGTACAAGTCTAGAGAGGAACCGGAATCCAGTACACCTTCGCATGTAAAACATCACCCTGTGCATCTGCCACCCCACTGGAAGTCAGCAACAGACCCTCAAGGAAAAGTCTACTATTACCACACAGAGACAAGGTATATTTAACAATTAGATCATGAGCTCGAGATTTCCATGAGGTGATAGTTGATGAGGCCGAAGGCTGAATCAACTATCGCTTCATAGAAATCGAGAGCGAATAATCTAATTGTTTTAGTAGAATTCTAACTGAAATTAATGCAAATAAGGGTTTCCAATGATTTTCCCACGCATTATTGAACTTGAAGTTGCACGTATCGAACTGTCCTTGGCAAATTTGCAGTTGTTTACGCGTGTACCTGCTTTTTCAAAATTTTCAAGTTTTTCTAACTTACAGTTTCTTGACTTTTTAAAGTCAAGAAACCGTAAATGTGCTCCTTTTAGACTTCTCAGGAATTTAATTACTTGTCTACATCTAAAATTCCTGCCAAAACTTCGGAAAAACTACAAAAACATCGCATTTTGTGGACGACCGGCAGCCACTGTACTCTAATGGCTGATAGTATACGAGTAGCTCAGCCAATCAGATTGCAGCATTTGCATTAGTATACTAGCAGAATTCTACTAATATGTGATAGTAGTTATGACGAGGATGATGCTGATGATGAAGATGAGGATGAGGATGGTATTTAACAATTGGACTATGACCTCAAGTTTTCTATAAGTCAGTAGATGGCCATCGTGGACTACTTGACTCGTAGAAAAGGAGAATGAGTAGTCCAATTGTTTTAGTAGAAATCCACTCACATGCTATCTTCTAATTCATTGAAATTTATATTTGCTTGAAGATTTGAAGAAGCAGCCATTGTTTTGTTTTTTGCTACTCACCATCTGTCGCTCAATAGATAGCGAATAGTGAGCCAATCAGATTACATGATTTCTGATAGTATGTGAGTAGATTTCTACGAATATGTAATATTTTGTTTTTGCAAGTTAACATGTAAATTTAATCAAATGTGCATAACTCATAAATTTAATCAAATGTGCATAACTCATATTTGGCACTTGAATTATGGTTTTGAAATGCCATAAAACCCACTTTTGTTTTGTTTTTTTCTGTTGTTGTTGTTATTGTTTTTGGGCATTCTCATTTGTTATGAATGGCATCTTGTTTATTATTTTTTTTCCTTAACTTATCTTCTCCAAATCATCATCTATGTAAGGGCTTTGGGCAAAAATGGCCCAAGTGACTTTGGCTGAGAGTTTTGCCTTTATGTTCGGGGGTCTCCTTATGAGGTGGTAACCGGTAAAATTTACCGCTTGTAAGAGCACTTATTACCGCCTGCAAACATTCAAATTGTCGCTTATCCTTTGCAGAACGTCCAACATTAACCAAATGCTTTACCGGTTTGAAAAGGTCCCTTACCTGTTGCGCTGAAAACTAGGGAGAACCCTGTATGTTAAATTACTGTTCAGTTCTGTGCAATAAATGGTGATGTGATTATACAGTTTGCTTTCATAATAATATACATGAAAAAATTTTGATTCTGATTGGCTAAGAGAAAATAAATGCAGTTTTCAGGAAACATGATGCAGAAAAAAGGTAATTCAGTGCAGAAAAAAGGAACTTCAGTGCAAAAAAGAGAAAAAAAAACTTTTTGCGGCATTAAAAAAACTTTGAGAACATTGAAAAACCTGTGGTTTTGACTGAGTGCGTGATGATATATTTGCAAGGTGTGAATAAATTCTTTTTGCATGTGATTTACCTGCGTTGCTTCTGCATAATTATGATTAGCTATCGCAATTTTTTCATAAATATTATTAATAAGTAATCACATTTTTCTCGTGCAATTTGGAATAGTCACTGGTAAATTTTTTCAAAGACCACAAAGTGCACTCACCCTACGGTGTCGTTCAATTTTGTTAGTCTTTGGAAAAAACTACACGTGGTTATTTATTCCAAATTGCACTCAAAATCATGTGATCACCTGTACTAATTTTAGTGCCATTGATTGTTTGTCCCAAAATGTCAGAGAAAAAAATCATTAAGTCACTGAGGCTGCTTTTTCTCATACACCTGCAAATATAACTTATTATTAATTATCATTATTATGATTAGTGATTAATTATTAGGATTATGATTAATTTAAATTATAATGTATTCATAATTTTATTCACTCATTTCCTGTGTACAGGAGAACCCAATGGGAAATGCCCAGGTGGGACAGCAGTCCTTCATCAGAGGAAGAACATATCACAGAACCTAAAGGGACAAGCTTTACAACGCACAGTTACCATAGCATTGAAGAGGTGAGACCTGGGCCTTGTCCACCTTATTTGTAGACATTTTTACACCAAATGAACAAATTGTTCTCCATTTGAACTGGGGGAAGGGGCAAATTTACCATGCACAATGTGCCTTGGTAATGCAGGAGATACATGGATTACCACAAACAGGGTCTTGAAATAAAAAGTAGAGAGGAAATGCAGAGTATCTGGAGTAAAAACACTGGGTAGAGTAGAGAAGCAAGAAACTCAAACCACATGATGCCAAGTCCGAGAATGAAACCTTGGACACACTGGTGGAAGACCAGTGCTCTCAGTGCAATGCAAAACCAGCTGCTACTCCAAATGAGTTTTTAAATATACTCTCGTATTTTTCACCAATTTTTTTGGCTGTTGTTCGATGTATTAGTCTCCTGCTTGGATTTCTTTTTCTGCTGCTGTCCTTGGTTGGTTCAGCTCGCCTATGGGCTGCCTCTGATTGGCTTGGTTGAACTTTGTTTTCCAAGAAAAGGTTGTTAAAAAGGCTGACAAGATTTACTTTTCAAATGTCTTGAATGGTCCTGTAGCTCTACCAGACCCCCCTTTGACCTGTAGATAGCTAGTGGCATTGTTTGTGTTGTATCGTCTATCGTTTTCTTCTCCAATCACAGGCAGTGTCTCGAGGGCTACAGTGTCTTCTCTCCAAGTGTAGTACTACATTGGAGCCGCATTTGAATATTGTATTGCAGTGTCTCTGTGTGTTCCTTTTATTGAATCAATTTGACATAAAGTGTGTAAAATTTTTGCAGATTTCTTCACCAAAAGCCAAAGTGAAGAAGGTTGGTAAGGCTCCTTCTACACCTCCAGGGACCCCACCTGAGAGTCCAACATTTGCTTACATCACAGCTGCTGCGGATACGACAGCACACAGGAGAGATGATCACATGCATGGAGAAGGTTCTTCCACTGACTCGACATCACATTTCAACAAAGTTAAAGAATTGTTTCGAATGAAGGTCAGTTGTGTGATGTCGCTCACTTGTACTTGCAGGATTCTCATACACCTTGGAAGGCCTTGAAAAAACTTGACTTCCAGGGCCTTTAATGTCCTTGAAAAGTGCATTTGGCAACATACAGGCCAATCATACTATGTGATGTTCATGGTATAAAACAGTAGATTCTATCTCACCGCACAGGGGTGAAGATATTGATATTTTGGAGCCCCTTCTTTGACCATTTCTCCACTTTTTCTTGTCATCTTCTGCCACGTCTAAGTCTAGTTTCATCTTCTTAAAACTGCCTGATTCTCAGACAGTCCAGGTCGCTGGCAATCACTCCCTTCCCTGTGTGATATACCTTGTTTGAAATGTTATTCCTGGCGTCATTCCCCAATGATGTCAGGAACAAGATTTTAAACATGTATATCAGATGGGGAAGGGAGAGAGCGAGCCATCTGGACATAATAAATGTACACTAACAGTATTGTTTTAATGTGATCTCTTTCTGTAGCTCTCCAATGTAGTTGTGAACTGCCTAAATCCATTCTTCAAAGTCGACTGTAAGTCAGGCCGGATCCTGAATACAGAGGATTTCAAGTATTTAGCTAGGAAGGTAAGTTACTGATTGCTTCAGCTAGTAGCATACTGGGAGATTTGAAATGTTGGAGGTATTAACGTTGTCTTGTCCATCGTATTGCTTTAATGTGTAGGATATACAGTATCCCGAGTGTTCAGCCAAGATGTTTTGCTTCATTAGTATAATGTAAGCTAGAGTGTGATTAATCGTAGCATTTCCGAACGGAGTGCTAATCTCAAACTGAGGCAATATAATAATAATAATAATAATAATAATAATAATAATAATAGCAATGACACTGACGCAGACACTGACATTGACACTGACAATGACAATGACACTGACAATGACTAACACTGACACTGACAATGACAGACACTGACAATGACACTGACAATGACCATGACACTGACAATGATACTGACACTGTCGATGACACTGACAATGACAGTGACGCTGATAGTGACACTGACAATGACACTACAATGGCACTGACGATGACACTAACAATGACGCTGAGAATTATACTGACAATGACACTGACAATGACAGTGACTCTGACGCTGACAATGACACTACAATGACATTACAATGGCACTGACGATGACTGATGCTGACAATGACACTAACAATGACGCTGATAATTATACTGACAATGACACTGACAATGACAGTGACACTGACGCTGACAATGACACTACAATGGCCCTGACGATGACACGGATGCTGACAATGACGCTAACAATGACACCGGCAATGGCAATGACATTGACACTGACACTGTCAATGACAATGACACTGACAATGACACCGAGTCCGGGAATCGGACCTGGGACAAATTGGTGCAAAGCGATTGCTCCCCTGCTGTGTGCAGTTGTTAGTTTGTTTGACTGGCTGTCAGGCACGAAACTAAGTGTTTGCAGAGTTCCCCATTCCTTTGAACACTGATCGAAGCGAGAATCATTTGCACCAGAACCACTACGGCGAGAGCTGGGTACTAGTGGGCTCTAATTTGCATTCACGTTTCATTTCTAGCTGACTCATGGAATTTTGATGAAGGAGCTTAGCCATCTAAAAACCGAGGAAACGTTGCAGTGCAACGACTCTGTAAAAATCAAGACAAAGGAATATATTCGATCATATATGAAAAAATTTGGAGCTGTATACAAAAGGACATAACTATCGGATTTATCTTTAATTTTTTACATATTGTGAAATACGTTTTAACTCATTTTATCGTTCAGGGCCTAGTTGTTGGAAACAGGCTTAGCGCCAACCCAGGGTTAACTGCGACTAAAATCTATTGGTTGTGATAGCTTTTATCCCGGATGATCACTAACCCTGCTTCGAACAGCTCGGCCCAGGTTGTTTTAATGTTTTAGCGCTTGGATGTATATATTGTGGGAACGGAGTGTATTTAGTTCATATCCATCCTCTAAATGAGGAATGGTTAATATTTTATTGTACACCCACGGTTTGAATTGCAAATCAAATACGGTTGAACTCCCTTTTTCAAGGCTCATGTTTAGCAGGCTTTACCCTCTACTTCCGCTGAGTTTTGTTTCCTCCGTGGACCAATTCTCGACATATTAAAATTCGCTCTTCGATAAAAGGCATCATCTCGAGGCTACGGAGTTGAAAAACTCCTTACAATATTTTCCAGAGCCTCAAATTCGTGTTTAATGTTTAAAGTCGAATTTTAAAATGTCAGAATTGGTCTATTACCGCGGTTTCTGTCGTGAGGCTTCATTCAAGATTTTTTCCTTCATATATAGGGGTTCTTCACCTGCCGGGAGGTCCGTATTGGGAAAAACTGTGCCCGAGGTCTTGGATACCGCCCGAGGCTGCAGGCCGAGGGTGCTACTCAAGACAGAGGGCACAGTTTTTCCCAATACGGACCGACCTAGGCTGGTGAATAACATTTTTCTTTTTTTCTAAAACAACGAAAAGCGTGCGAAAGACCCGAATATTTTAGGGCTGTAAGCATGCAAACGATTCCGCCCCCCTTGAGCGGGCCGGATGAGAAGATTCCACCCGCTCCCGGAACCAATCAGATTGCAGGATTTGTTTAATTCCGCCCGCTCAGGCTCTGAGAAAAAAATGAATGGGGATATTTCGAGAAGATTCTTGGTATATATAACAGTTAAAAAACAAAAGCGAACAAAACAGGTTAGGCAAACATGGGACCTTATAGGGCGATCTTTTGCTTACGTCATTGTTTAGGTATTTGCTCATTAGCATACGAGTTAAAGAAGGTCTCGCCGTTTATACAAATTCAATTCAAAATTCAAAACCCTAACGTAAAGACCTGGTCAACCTCAGAAAACTGTACAATTTTCAGCTCTTTGCAAGCAATAACTGAGGAAATATCAGCCATCAAAAACTGCAAAATTGCTGGGTGGCAAGAACGTTAATGAGCCATACATTCGTCAAATTTCGAGTTTTAAAAAGAATGTCTCCGAAACTATTCGGTATATCTTGGTCAAATTTTCGAAAATTACTCATATTACTATGCACCGTTTGCCTCGTTCAGTATTCAGAGATGATGTCCTACTGCGCTGTTCAAAAACATGCGGAATCTCTAGTTCAAATTGTTGTCAACGGTTTTGTTTTTCGCTGCCGCCAATCAATTCACCAGACCCGGTCAAAGGCCACGCTGTGCTTTGTGATTGGTAGAATTCGATCCACTTTGTTGGTTTCTGTTTTAAAGGGTGGGTCAACTGTCACCTGTCAACTGTCAACTGTCAACCTGTCAACTGTGGGTCAACTGTCACGGCTGGTGGCTGTAAAAAACAAAAACGTTAATTAGAATTTAACGTGCGGAGTCCGCATCGTGTCGAAAGGCGCGGTAGTAGCTTGATCAGGGAATGATAAGCGTATGCTAATGAGCCACAAATGTGAGCAAAGATTCTCCTATAGTCCGCGAGTATGCTTTACTTCCCTCGTGAGACCTTGCCGGGAAGTTAGGTCCTTAAATTTCGGTCATTCCAAACAGTCGGTTTTTCGGTTTGGTTGGTCGCGTTGTGGTCGCGTACTGCGCTGGACTGGCACGCGGGTCTGGAGACTGGGGAGAAGGACCTCATTGCCTGTTGTTTCCATTCTTTTTCCCGTGGATATAATTTGTTCTTCGTACTTCGCGAGATTCGCCTCTCTACAATGGTCTAGCTGCAGCTTGTAGCTTGGGGTTCACTTCCTCACTTTTCCTCAATCATACTTTTGATCTGTAATTCAAACTATGTTTTTGTGATGAGAGCGGTTTTCAATCGACTGTCGTCAAACCCAAACCAAAATAGTGAACAGAGCACATCAGGTTGTGAGGGAAATACACCTTTCAACCAATCACTGAACGAAGAAATTCTCTACTTGGTTTTACTGGCCAATCAGAATTCGAGTAAGTCGAGGCGCCGGCGCCCAGCGCGGGAAAACGAGAGTGAGGACGTCGCAGTTTGTTTTAGTTTTTGTATCTGATTGGTTGAAAAATTTGCCCAAGTTTCTTTTAACCAATCACAGAGCAAAGCAAAACACAAAACCAAAGCAATCGGGGAATTGCTTTCAAGAGTCAATTGAAAACCTCTCAAACATCGCACTGAGGGCAGAGCAAAAAGGACAGACTTGCACGGTGAAATACAGGCTATCTGTTCCTTTACCGATATTTATTGTTCTTAACGATCTTTGGTTGAAGTAACCAGTGAAGTGAAATGTTAGAAGCATCTCGACCTCCATCCTCTCTGACTCGTTAACTTTAAATGGAAGATTAATTACGTGGTGTTTGTTCTTCCTTGAAGTTCTTCTTAATGATATGTACAGGTTAACCTCCATTCGTTCCTACTTTGCACATTTCTTTATCCAAATTTAGGTGTACTCCCTCGCGGAAATTTGTAACTTGTAGAAACTTTTAACACGTTTAAACTTTTTTCCCCGAAGAAAAGCAGGTTGTATTTTTTTTTAGATTGTTTGTTCGCGATTTTTTGCCCCTATGCAAGAATTTTTAAGGATCCGTTTAGACCACGCAAGGGGACCTTTGTGTGCTCTTAACGACTGAAAAGATTTCTGTTATTTTCTGAGAACAGAAAAATGTTTGACGGGTCTATTTTTAAACTGACTTCTCTCAGATGTGTATATTGTTTTCTAGTTACCCAGCGTTCTCCGTATTCTTTTCCCTCGGCGCTTTGCGCTCCGTTTTGTAAAATCATCACGGAATGTATCGAGAGACGTTATGTCCGACTTATAGGAATGAACGCCTAGAGGTAAACAGTTGATTTATAACTTTTTTCTGTTAGGACGCTTTTCTTGAGAGTGTCGGTCGCAATCCTTGGGTGCATCCCTGTATTTTAGAGCGTTGCCGTATTTACTCGATTAAACGCCGGGGCCTTTATTAAATTTTGAGCTTGTCCGGTGCGGCGTTTATTCAAGGGCGTCGTTTATTCGAGAGCGGCGTTTACTTCAAAATCATATTTCTTAAATCGCTGACAACAATTACGGTAGCTCATTTGTAAATATTATTTAAAACAGAAACATCTTTAAAGTTCCATTGTCTCTCTTTTTTGCTGTTTTTTGAGATAGAATCGTAGTTGTCTGGCTTGTGATCAACATTCAGAGAATAGACCATTTTACAGTTCAGTGCTCAGTTACCAGGCCTTTGAATAAAAGCGAGGCTGGAGTTGAGCTTGTTTTGATACAAACCTCACGGTTTTTCTTATGTAAATATAGGACTAGTTAGCATAAGAACAGCATGATTTACATAAGAAAAGAAGTGAGGTTTGTATCAAAACAAGGTCAACTCCAGCCTCGCTTTTATTCAAGGCCTGGTAACTGAGCATAGAACTGTAAAATGGTCTATTTCGATGTGAGTGTCCCCTTCGTGATCCGAGTCCAAGAGCTGTAATGTGTTTTACAATCCTAGAATAAACGCCGCATTCTTTTGATTGGGTTCGGCGTTTACTCGTACTTTTGCTTCCATCTGCGGCGTTTTCATCGAGTAAATACGATACTGTATTTTCTTTTCTGATCTGTATCTCGCAGTCAAACAACTTAAAGCCCCGGTATTGCCCATTATGCTTTACGCGCCTCTGTTGTTGTGTTGCTTTTTCACGGGAGCGAGGCGTCTATTTTTCTTCAACTGATCGCAGCACGCAGTGCATAATGGGCAATACTGGGTCTTGTTTCGTTGTGTTGAAATTCACTTTCAAACAAAGAGCATCATCTCGAGCCTCGAAGTCGTGTTTATTGTTTGGAGTTGAATTTTAAAACATCGAAATTGGTCTTTCATATTTATGTATTCCATACAATCAAACTGTGGTAAACTTTCTCTTGTTGCTTGTTATCGCGGCTTCACCGAAAATAAAGAATTGAACCTGAAGTAGAAGCCTGTTTTGCGGCAAGCAAGAGCTTTGCATATTATTAGTGTTGGATAAGTTATTTTGTCTTTCCTGTATGTACCTTAACTGAGCACTCCTATTGTGAGTCTGTGTAACCTGTGGAGCCTGCGCGCGGAAAAAAGTTCGCTCAAGAAAGGATCAATTTCCCGAGCCCCAGTGGAAAGTCAAATTCTTTGTGACCCGTAACGTACTTGGAGAAAAAAAATTGACTCAGAAGAAATGTTCTCTTCTCAGCGTTTTGCGTTTTGAAAGCCCAGTTTTTTATCCGCTTTATCCTTGAATTTCAACTGGTTATAACTTATTTATAGTAAGCGAACAAGCTTTTAGAAGAGCCTTGTGTTGTTGCAGAGTCAACAAGAAATTCAGGTGAGAAATACTTAGGCTCTGAGGGATGCGCACACCTTGGCTTTCAGTTTGCCAAGCCTGTACCCTGCGAGCAGAGTCTCCTTTTACCTTCTCTACTGGCCAATAGAGAAGGTAAGGGAGACTTGGGGTGCTTACTATTTGGCAAAAAATTACGAAATTCTCGGGAAAAACTCAAATGGTATAGTAACTTCCCGGAAAAAACCGTTCGGAAATTTCGGGGTACCTCCAGAGGTACCTCTCTCTTCCTGTTCAGAAACCGTTTACCTTTTTATGAGTCTTCCGTTTCCCGGCCCTTTTCATAGACCTTACCGCGGTTTCACGGTTTGAAATGGGAAGAATTTAATGGTAAGTGCGATTTCGTCCGGTACATCTGGATTTGCATCAATTACCCCAACTGGAATTTCCCAACGAATGGTAAGGCACCCTGCTCGCAGGGTACGCTACCTGACAACCACCGCTTTAAAACGGTCACTTGTGGAGCCTGGGTGACCTGTGGTAAGACATTTTCTTCGGGCGGTTCAGGTTGCATCCTCGGAGACCCAGGGGCAGTTAGTGGGGGCGGGAAAAAGTCTAAACGGGCGAGGAAAAAAATCGGGCGAAGAAAAGTCAAGAACGAACTTTTCTTCGCCCGATTTTTTTCCTCGCCCGTTTAGACTTTTTCCCGCCCCCACTAACTGCCCCTGGGTCTCCGAGGATGTTCAGGTTGTGGACTCTCCAAAGAATCGGTGAGTTAATCCGGTTGGAAAACCAGAATGCGGAAGCGGAAACGGAAACGGAAACGGAACCGGAATGGGAAAGAGTTAAGGCAAAAATGTAAACAACATGAAATAAAGGAACAAGTTGTGGTAAGAAATCAGTGTGGAGCCAGCTCTTACGATTTAGGGTGTCATCTCACGGTTGCACGGTGAGATCGCAAGAGTAGTCCACATGCCCGTTGTGGAGGGAACCTGGTGCCAATCTACCTTTTGGCAACGAGTAACAGACTGAGTACGATAACGCAGTTTGAAATTTATCTCCTATGCTTCACTTTACAGGGTCGGCCAGGGGGGGTAGTGGTATGTACCAGTATACCCGAAAAAAATTCGCCAAAATACCCCCAAATACCCAAAATTCGTCCAATTATACCCAAAATTAATCGAAGCATTGTATACTGTATACCTGAAATTCAAAGAAAGTGATGTACCAAATACCCGTATTTAAGCTGCAATATACCGTATACCCGATTTAAAAAGCCTCTGTATACCGTATACCCCAAAACCCTGGTCGACCCTGACTTAAGAAAATCGTGAGAATCGACATGGAAGTCAAACTCATACAAAAAGGGATTGTCTTTCCGCAATTACTGATATTGTAGAGGTGTAATGGACTTCAAAATCCATTTGGTACGTTAAGCGTTTTTTACGTATTCTTACCGAGTCCTTGCTGATCATTTTCAACATCTTTTTCAAAGTTCATGAACTGTTTGTTGTTGACAACAAACCAGGAGGGCCTCAAAAGCAAGTCCAGGCCGGAATTCCGTACCACATAACTTTGTCAGTTCCGCAAATATCGCCAAGCGATCTTTCTACCTCGATCATTAAACATCATCTTTCTACCTCGATCATTTTGACTTGATGCGAAAGCGTTGTCAATTAATAAATGTAGATGTAGATCATATATGTGTAAAGCTGTGTTTAACCGTGCAGAGCCCGGTGTGTATAGCCCTGTACAGCCGCGTATATAACCCAGTACAGCTGTGAATACCACTGTATAGCTGTGTGCAGCCGAGTGCAGCTACGTACGGCGCTGTCATCCTTTTGCTCATTTCGGGCTAAATGGTAAGGTTAACCCCTTAATAGAATTGGCCGAAAATGGCCAATTTTACTTCCTTTCGGTTTATATGGCGAAAACTTTGACTCCAATGCACCCAGAGATTCCCTCCTTGGTGTAAATTAAACTAGAGGCCTTAAACACTTGAGAAAAGTCCATTATAGGGCTATTAGAGCTCGTTTTGATGGAACTTTACGCTCTTTAAATTTGGTCAACTTTTTCCTCATAACCCTTTCGGTCCAAACGTCTCGAATTCATCCCGAAGTTAACAGTGACGCTCCCCTTGCCCATCGTGGTGTTTCGTCTACAACAATGCTCCTTTCTTCGAGTCTCAAGCAAAGCGTCCTCAGAGATTAAGTCGACCTGTAGTCCGTATTGTTTCGCCAAAAAAATCAACTACTTAAACCATCACCTTATTTACATCGACTAGGAAGTGTAATTCGTAGTCGTAATGAGTATTCAGACTATTGTTTGGTACAACTGCCTATTGGCGGAAGTCACTGAAGCATACTGTTCTGTAATAACTGGGATTGTTTTGGCTGGAAGGCGCGTGACGGCTGAAAAGGGGAACATACGAAAAGACTTCGTTTTGCACAGAACTATAACGATAAAATTCGGTTGTGGTACATCAGGCTCACTCGCCTAATGTAGAAAATCGTTTTATGCTGGGATTCTAGTTTTCAAGAGCTTTTCTCTGCTGTCGGATCATATATGCAAATGTTTACTGAATCATGGATCCCGGCGATTGCAAAAGCGGTTTGGAAGAAGAAAATTGCCTTTCGGATTCTGGATTTGATGATTTGGTTTGTGAGTAGAAGTTTCGTTTTCTTTTCTGTTTGTATTAACGTTGCTATCATTTCTCGAGGCTGGTAAGTCAAGTATCTCAGTTTCTACCTGTTTCGTGAATCTATACACGGTACAATTTTGCTGCCATGACAAATAATCAGTAAAGGCCTGATGACGCACAGTAGTTACATTATGACTTGTGTTCGCGGATTTTCGGTCGGGTGATGTTCATGTATCGGGTTAGATTTGTTTGTCCCTTAACTGCATGTGGTCCAACATATTAAAGAAAAAGTCTCAATTTATGATATAACAGATCAATTACTGAAGTAAATCACACTGTAAACAAGAAAGACTTAAGTAAACAGTTGGACTTTTCTCAGTTGGGACAACAAGTTTAGATCACCCCACGTTAGCCCAGCGGAGCATTCGTCCTTAACACGTTTTCTTGCTTGTTTTTCCAATTTATGATATCTTTGGCTTTCTTTCATCTCGACACATTTATCACACCGCCAACATCGTATGCGGTATGAAATATTTCCTGTGTTAGCATAACTAATTGAAATCCAACAGTGACAATTTCGCTTAATTTTGCCGAATAATGCAGCGAATAATGAGCCCACGAGCGTTACAAAATGGCTTTCTTGCTTCTCTTGCCTTTTCACATTATGAAAGGCGGGATAGTTATTTCCTTGCCTTAATCCATGTTTCGGTGGCATAAACTACAAACATCCCATGAGAAATCAGTTTGTACCTTTATTCGAGAAAATGTAATAGGCATAGAAGTATGAGTACATACTGAAGGTTTTCTTAATATTTTCGAGGGTGAAATAAAGATGATGGCGGCCAACTAGAAAGCTGAGGAATTTTATGGCCTGCAAAAATAGACTTGCAACCAAAAACTGCTCCGAGTGTTAGCAAAGAAAACAGAAACTAACTGAGTAGAACGGTCAGTTGTGAAACAAAATTATGGATCTACAGGAGGGATCATAACCGTGCGATGAAAGCTCCCATCCAAAATAAAGAAAAGAAAAGCTGAGTTGAACGACTCTATTGCACGTTCTCTTAAGAATTAGTATAATGGTAATCAATAATAATAATAATAATAATAATAATAATAATTAATAATTAGAATTTATATAGCGCCCGAATCCGAGGTTTACAGTGTTTAAAACCTAAATGTATATATCAAATAAATACATACTTATTAAATATTAAAAATACTACAAAAAGAGCTAGATGAAATACATATTTAATAAAACCATCAAAAACAGAACACACGCTTAAAAAGAACGTCTTCAAGTTACTTTGAAAAATGTTTAAAGATACACTGTTCCTTAATTGTGGTGGAAGGGTATTCCACAACTTCGGTGCACAAACGGAAAAGGCTCTGTTACCATATGTTTTAGTATTACAAAAAGGCACTGCTAAAATTGCTGTGAAGATGACCTGAGGTTACGTTTGGGGGTATAAAACTTGACCAAATTGTATAAGTAAGATGAAGCTAACCCATTAAGGGCTTGTAGGTAAAAAGTAAAATTTTAAAGACAATACGCTGATCCACTGGTAGCCAAGTATAAGTTTTCAAAAGCTTCTTATCAGTTATAAGTTTGGAGGTCTCCTTGTAAGTTTCCGGTGAGAGTTTGGAAGTGGTTGTACTTTCGATCTTTGCATCTGTGTTTTTATGCGACTTGATGCGTTAAATAGACAGGGAAAAGCAAAATGTGTGAAAAATTCAGTTGGGATCCTTTCGTCACTCATCGCCACCAACGCGGGGCACTACCGTACCCTACCCTGCCCCAGTGAGTGTCGCATTACCTCACGATGTCGAGGCAGACGTGATGTGATATTTTTTTGCGGCGCGTGAACCGAAGACATTTCTCGGTCAGTTTTCATTTTCAACTGTCCGTGAAAATCGGCTTATTTTGATTTCAGAAAAACAATACTGACATGTGAACTCTTGTTTTGAACGCGGATTCCGGGGAGAATTGCATAACCATCTATTCCCCCAAAGTTTATTTACGTCGTTCAGTCGCCGGCTTATATAAGCTTACCTAAATTGGGCAAAATATCTCTGATAACATGCTTACGACTTGAGCTTGGGAGGCTTTTTCTGGATATTTCTTTACCCTGAAGAAGAGAAAAACTGGCGGGCTTGGAAATTATCAAACGTTCTGCATTTATTCAACATGGTGATTCTTCTTGTGGTATGGAAGAATGCGAGGATCTTTCAGATTCCGCCATCAATAACAGGAAAAGCGAGAACTCTTGTACGTCAGATACCATTGAAGATGTAGATACCTGCCTTAGAGAGGAAACTTTGTCGAATTCTGATAAGCTGGAGGTTGAAAGTGGAGTGGAAAGTGCTACAGGCGATGTTACCGAAGCTGAATTGCTTGAACTGACTTCATACTTTGCTCTCGGAGACGAAAATTTAAGTTTACATTTGGCAGACCTTGATCTGACTACAGAACAAGCCCAAGAAACCCTGAAATATTTCAGTGAGTATTTATTTAGTTTATTTTGTTGTTTCTGTCAATAACAACTTTCTCTTTGCTAGCGATTGCTGACAAGTCGTTTCAACACGCGAGAATTTACTACGTCGTTGCATGATCAACACGGAACAATTCTTGAATTTGTCTGCCAAACTTGCGCAGATTTTTAACAATCACCTGGCTGGAATTCAAAAGATTTGAACCTTGGTGTAGACTTTTGAATACAATCAATTATTTTCTGAATGCAACTTCAGAGAACGATTGTATTATTTATTAATTTAAACAAAGCGAACCTTTCCTCCTCTTGTGTAACAAGCCACAATCTTTCTAATTGCAATAGGAAGAAAGTAAAGTTAAATAGAGTGTATATGAAAGTACTCTTTGGACTTACAGTTTGTCACAGCGCCATCATGTGGGTTTATATGTAACCTTGTACTGTGCATTATTATTATTATTATTATTGCTGTTATTATTATTATTATTATTATTAATTCTTTGTTATTATTATTACAGGGTGTATTATTATTAATCTAAGAAAATTCATCGTTCCATCTTGTCTCCATCTTTTCATACACAGTAATTGCTATAATTGTTGTGCTTTAATTGTCTTTCACCATCAATTGAATTGTTGTTTTTAATTCAATCATTGAGTTTGTGTTTGAGCATGGCATTCAGCAAAAACTGTATCATGAGAAGGATTTTCTTGGATACAAGGCAAATAATTACATTGAAGGGAACAAACATACTGCCATGCCTTTCTTGTCACAGCAGTTAATGTCATATGCATTCTATTTAGACCAGTCAACAGTGTGTTTAATCATTTTGCACGCTATGTAACAAATAGATTCCATGTTGCCTTCTTTTGGTCCAGCATTAGATCAGAGAAAATGTTAAAATGTGGCAAGTGAGCCATTAAGGTAGGCAAACCAGGTGCGAATCGATGCGAATTTGTTAACCAGATTCCCGACAACATGGAATCTATTTGTTTTATATTGTAAAGATTAAAATTAATTAATTAAACATGTGAATGACATCCGTCCTTCAATAGATCATAAGGAAGAACCAATCAAAATGTTCGTTTCATTCTGCTTATTATAATTATAAGGCAAAATGGTGCATTCTGTTTTAGTGAATTATATTGCTTTAGTAACTGCAAATCCAATATAGTAAGAATGGTGGTTTTCTTGTACACAATATTGTCACTTCTATCTCTTGTTACTTGTAATTCATCAGTATTGCTGTTATGGCCAAAAAGAACACTAATAGTTGTTTATTGTTGATATGAGATTTACCATACGCAGGGCCAGAACTTAATTGAAAAAATGATCATCAACTTATGTTTACTTGCAACATCACTTTATGCATGGTTGAGGCAGAGGATGAGGATCTCAACCAATATTTTGTGCAATATAGAGTTTACTCTAGGGAGTTCTTTGGTTTTATGGTGGTTGTGTTTGATGTAGCCTTGGCAACAACTTTACAGTATTTCAGACTTAATTTCATATCTAGACTAAATTCCTAAATAGCAGCCAGTAATTAAACAATAGAAGACTTTTTCTGTCTTTACATAGCCTCATCTAAACATGAGGGGGATTGGGAGAATTTGGGGTAGTTGTGCAAACGCGAGACACAGTTAATATTGTTTGCCACAATCACCCCAGACTACACATCTGTAGTCCATTCCTGGCAAGATTGTTTGTTTGTACATCGTAGTAACTTAGAAATCCTGTTTAACAGTTTCAGCTAAGGATAAATCCTTTGGGATATCACCACGAATGTGTGTATTCCATGAAAGATCAGAGTCTATATACACTCCTGAGTACTTAAAGCTGTTTGTCTGCCTTAACTGCTTGCCATCTAGGAAGATTTGTAAGTCTATGGAGGTGGCTACGGTGTTCCTGGTGCTGATTAACATTACTTCGCATTTCTTGTGATTATTGATAAGTGGATTTTGTCTCCACCTGTTAGAAATGTGGGCGAGATCCTCATTGACTGAGCATTCAGCTTTGTTAATGTCCATAGAGCTAGCATGGATTTTGGTATCGTTGCCATACAGAAATATGTCGGTGCTCTGGCAGACTTTGAAAATATCATTTGTGTGGATGTTGAACAAGGTAGGTCCCAGGACTGACCCTTGTGGGTACCGTTGGTAGTCAACCTCTTACTCAATTCTGTGCCGCCAGAAGACACCAGTTGATACCTAGATTGCCCAGATAGCTGTAGAACCATTAAAACTCAGTGCTAGTAATGCTGTGGTTCTCCAGTTTCACTGTGGTTCTCCAGTGCTAGGAATGCCGCGCTTCTCCATTTCGTCATCCTTTCAAATAAGGATGATAAACCATAGGTCTCATCTCACAGCACTTTATCATACCCGACTCTGTGGGATGTTAAAGAACTACTGGAGTCATTTGACCATCCCTAGTGTGTGGTCTGTGAAATGGCACACTGCCAATTCAAGCCTCGCGCTGTCGTGTGATTAAATTAAATATTAATAAATTTAAAATAGTAATTAATAAATATTAATTATTAATAAATATTAATTATTAATAAATATTAACTATTAATATCAATCTTTGTGTTTTAATTTGGTTCTTCACATAGTCTTATGATGTGAGGACATGTAACAAAAAAATAAATAAAAATACATTGTTTGGTCACTTATCTCCAGAAATGCACGAAATTAGCTTGCGTGCTCAATTTTATCATCAATTTAATCACTACAAGCAGCAAAACGTGCCAGTATTACAATGATGTTAAAAACTTAGAAGGGAAAACTATACGTACATAAGAATAATAATGAACCCAGCCTAACCTAGCCCCCTTTTCCTAAAAAGCTAACATGAATCAAATAAACCGAAAAAGACATCTACTTATGAAAGTGTTCTGAAAACGCTCAGTGCATACGTTTGGAAGTATAAAATTATGGTCGTGGTCACGAAAGTCCCCAAGCTGTCTTTGATGTGGAAGAAGATCATACAAAACATGCTTAGGATCTGACACGATAGTGTCCCAAAGTTTTCTATCCCTACAATACATAAGATCACTCGCATGTTCTGTATGGCTAAACGAACAAGTCGCTCTATTCATGTCTTGTTGAGCGCAACACTAGTTTGTTGTATTCAATGGTATGGTAACCGTTATTGGTGTAGTCCTAGACACCTGTCTATGTATTACTATAAAAGGCACAGTAAAGTCCAAAGTGCCATTCTTCAGCTCATGTAGCTCTCTTTAAGGAGTAACTTATCTCCAACATAATTAGATTCCCACCCTCCCCTCCCTTTGGAGGTTTTGTTGTTTGAATTCAATAAATTCGGGTTCACCTCTCGGCATCGCACTTGGTTAAGTCTTGCGGCAACTTCCCCAAGCTTTGTTTTTTCATGCTACGTCATGTTGGGCTCATTATCTGCCTCTGTTCTTGTCCGATCCAGCACAAGCTGGCAAAGTTGGCTCAGCACAATGCTGTCGGAAGTTCAGGTTGTAGCGCTGTGGAGAACTAGGCCTGAAGATTGCCTAAGTGGCTTTTTACCGGCCTACAGCTTGTGTGATCCAGTGCAGGTCTCAGGAGTGCTATGGAAGTCGTCTGTCGGAGCGGCGTTCCCCCATTATGCGAAACGTTGTCTTTATTGTTTGTGTATTGGAGTCCCTCGTTAACCTAAATAGCTAATGGAACTGTGACATTAACTGGTTTAAAAAATTAAAACCACAACATACAGGACACTGTATATTAACCAAGTGGCAGAGGGGCATAAAATATCTTTAGGAACTTAAGAGTGCAGCATTTAAAGAAAAGTGAAAGTGCTGGTCTTTTCTACATAAACGTAGCATTAATACTGCTTAGTGACAATGCTGTGGTTTAATTACAGTAGCAATTATTCCTTGAACCTGCATTGGATGTGATGTGGTAAATAGCAAATGAGGTGAGTTTAATTCTCAACCTTAAGTTCATCATTTGCTGATGAAACTTGGCTTCCATTGGAAAAAAAATAGACTAAAGCATCATTTGCTGTCCAGGCTCAAGGTAAAATGTAGTTACATGTATAATGGCTGATATCCAAGTTCCAGTGAGCCAACAGGAAAGCTAGAAAATATGTATTTGAGTTGAGAATGCAATAATCTGAATTCTGAATCTCTGATAAAGTTAGGTTTGGTCACTGAGGCACAGTTGTCTACGTGCACATCATTATTCATAATGTTAACATTTCACAGTTGGTTAATTTTGTTTTTAATGTATTCCTTCCATTAATCCAATAACTGTTTGAAAGAAATGTTAATCTTACACGTACAAATTATGTAGTACTTTATGTTCTGCTTTTAATGAATTGATTAAAGGAAACTTTTCTATGCCATGTGTACTGTATTATGCTGTCGTTGGTAACCTATACCAACATTGTACATAATCTTGTGCCAAATTATTCTACTTGAGAGTGGTATGATTACTGTGGTTATATTGGCTGTGGCAACTGTTTAAGTATTTTCTGATACTACATTGATCAGTTCTCTGCATCTGTCCCAGTTCTGTTGTATTTATAATAATAATAGACCTTAAAGATCAAGTGGAAGAAAAAATTTAAATGATGGCAAGTACAGTTTACTGTATTTATCAACCTTGTGCTTTCGTTTAAAGTCTTGAATGGTGATACGTGCAGGTAATTAATTGTGTGGTAATGAAAAAACATGCAATATAAATTATTCGAAAGAGAGTCATTGACCCAATTTAAACACTACATGTAACTAGCACTGTGACACTCAGCTTAATTGAAGGGCTCTATGCATTAGTTTTAGGTGTTCAAAATTTGGGCAGCATTTGAGGAAATAACTGAAGTGCAAAAAAGAAAAAAAAAGGTCACTCACTTATGACAGTTGAATGTATGCAGCCTTTCGTTATTGTCTCGGCCTGCGAGTTATTGTCTTAGCCTTGCTCACAGGCTATTATTGTCTTGAATTACCAGTCTCCAAACTATAAATAATAATTCTGTTTTTATTTTAAGGTGTTGCCTTTATCATTCACTTAGTTTCGTGGAGTCTTTTTCGAGGGATGAACTGGCATTAATTTGTATTGTACACTATCTTTCACAGCATTAGCATCTGACAGAACTAATCAAATGACCAAGACTCACAATGACCTTGATGCCATTCTACAGCTCTTGCAAGAGGTTTGTTTGTTTGTTGTTTGCTTCTCTATCATGGAGACTGAGTGAAGCTCACTGTTGATGTGAATGAACCCTCCGTTAAAAATAATGATTATTGCCATCCTCCTCTATAATGTTGTTGCTTGCTCTTTTGCTCCTGCCTTTTCATAAATGTAGATCAATATTGCAAGCACGTTTCTTTTGAAGAATCAGTCATTGAAAGCCAGACTTCGCCAAGGAAGCTTTTTCTAAGGAATGGCATACAGGCCTCTCCATTGTGGGAGGATTATTACGGTTTTGGTGTAAATTATACCATTTATTATGTATGCAACCATCCTTAAATAGAGGATATTTCATGGTGAGAAGATGTGAATTTCATGATCAGGTGAACTTCGCAAGGGAGATATTGTTTTTGCTACAAGAACACAAAGTTCATATCTTTAAGCCAATGGGTAATGTTCTTTTTATTGTAATTATGGAGAGTGGGACCAAAACAGGCTCATTCAGAAAAGCTGAAAAAGGTGGGAACCATGATGTGATCGAACGATGCAACACCCAAAAGAGTGAAATACGGAAAATACACCAGTTGGATTCCAAATCAGTGAAATAACATATCAAATCTGTGTGTGGCTTAGTTGTAAGAAAAACACTCTCCTCCTCCATAATAATAATGACAATGATAATGATGATGATAATTATAGTGCCAAAAAACTAAAATCTTGCTAGTTCCTTATCGATTTCAAAGACCCTACTAATCATAATAGTAATAATATCATAATAATAATATTCAGAATGTCATTAACTTGTGTATTCTTATTTTCTCCTTTTTGTCAGTCATATATGTTCATTGTTATCATTAATCTTTTATTCTCAAGAAATAAACTCATTAATTATTTATTCTCAAGAAATTAAATTTAATCAAGTTTTAATGCTATCTTTTCACACCACAGAAAGAGAAAGACTTGGATCTTGCAGCCAGAATTGGACAGGTACATGTCATTGAACAAAAGAATATTTTTTCGTTGAGCCCGTAGCTTTCTGGGCATGACAAGTAAAAGATTATTAATGCTCATAAAGGCGTACAAGGCAAAGACGAATAAGGGGCATACATTTACATGTACACTTATCCACTTGCGTAGTACTCACTGTCAGAGCAGGGTAGGAACTGCATCCATGATTTGACGTGCCTTTTGATACATACATGTAAAGGAATGAAAAAGTTCAATTCTTATAGTTATTGTGTCATCATTCTGTGCTATTGCAGTCTTTATTGGAAAGAAACAAACAGCTGTTGGCAAAAACTCAAGCATTTGAGACATTCGTTGCAGAATGCGATGAAAAGGTCAGTACTGTATTCATGGACCCCTTCACTGCTGAGTTGACACATGATATGGTTCAGCAGGGATGGCGCAGTGGTGATAGCACTCGCCTCCCTCCAATGTGGCCCGGGTTCGATTCCTGGACCCAACGCCATAAGTGGATTGAGTTTGTGTTGGTTCTCTTCTCTGCTTGGAGGGTTTTTCTCCGGGTTCTCCGGTTTTCCTCTCTCGCCAAAAACCAACATACAGCTGATTCCAGCTGGCTGTAAGCTGTGCTCCAAGGTCACACATGGACTGTATAGCAACTGCCAGAGGCGCCATTGTAAGCTTTCGGTTCGACCTTGTTGAGCTGCGTCGTTGCTGTACTTGCGACAGCGATCAGCCGAGAGAATTATTATTATTATTATTATTTAGGTAAATGGCTGGGGGCACAAAGGTCCCACATGTATGACTTCTGTGGTATATTTCTTGGAAAAAAAATTGCATTTTAAGTGTCTCACATTTTGCACACAGATGATATTAGCCATGCAAAAAATGATTTTTTTCCAAATGTTTTGCTCAATTGTGCAGTGCTGTAAACCTGTCGTTTTAGCAGACAATGAGATTACACCTCTCTTTTTGGGGTCGGGGGTTGCATGGCTAATTTCTTGAAAATGAGGTGCAAATAGAAGGGGAAAAACAGCAGAGCAATGATTTCTAAGTGGACTGAAAGCTGTCCTAAATCTGTTCCATTTTAAAGCCATAGTGTTACTTCATTTTTTAAAGAATACATGACATGCTCCTCTCCCTTCATTTGATCGCTGCAGTACGAGTTTAACTTGCAATGTGACATTTCAGGAGACCCAACTTCAACATGAGGTGACTATGAAGAATGACCTCCTGCAGAAATTTTTGAAGGACCAGGAACTAGAGGAATACTATCAGTTGACAAATCGTTCAGATGAGGAAAGTCGCAGGTATGGTTTGTTTTGCGAAACTAGATTTTGAACTAAGGTGAAAAAAATACAAATGCAACACAGGTGTTTGTTTAATTAACCAGGGTTTTTATGTGTCCTTGAAATCCTGGAAAGTACTGGAATATTATCGTAACAGTAGTTCCTGGAAAAGTCCTAGAAAGCTGTAACAGTCAACTTACATGTAAACCCTACTCCTAACTCTAAGCAAACATTTGGACATTTTTATAGTGGATTTCTCTAGAGATTAACTTATGAAATGATGTATGAAATGAATCATATATTGAACTGCAGATATGAAATCAAGTGAAGCTGTGATCCTTGCTGTTATGAACGCAATTTAAGCAATTGTGTAGAGAAGCCTGAAAAAATTCAGGACTTCAACAGGGTTTGAACCCATGACCTCACGATGCGGGGTGGACGCCCTAACCAACAGAGCTATGAAGCCACTGATGTTGGGAGCTGGTCATGTTCCGATGATGAATGAATTAACGGATGAAATGATATATGAAATGAATCATAATGACCAGCTCCCAACACTCAGGGTCTTTAAATAACTAAAGGGAAAGTGTTGCCTTTGTAATGACATCTGCAATTGGTTAGACCTTCTAGAGTCTTCGTGGATAATGCTGATAAACCATATGCCCTGTCTCACAACATTGTTTATATTTGATTCTGTGGGATGTTGAAGAACCACTAGGGAAGCAATGAAACCTTGCTGTGACCACCCTTAGTGTCCAGTCCAAATCATTTCTTTATTGCTTTATTCGTATCTATTATCATGGGGGTGGGAAGGTGAGGTCACAAACGGACTGATTGCGGCTGCCAGTGGCACTCACTAAATGGTGATCTGTTGGCAATTTGTCCAAACATCAAATGAGGACTGAAGTCAAATTTAAAAGATGCAAGACCCAAACAGTGAAGATGGGCGTACTTATTGTTCATGGCTATATATGTGCAAACTTTCAAAGCCATAACTTGTGGAAGCTCTCTGCTTTTTTCCACCCTTCTGTCACGTAGCAATAGATAGTTACGGGAGTAAAACCTGTTTTGTCTGCTTTATTTTGCAGCACTGACAGCTCCTGCAGAGATGACTCCATCACGTCACTTCAAAAGAAATGCGATGCCCTAGAACATCAGAATACCCATCTTATATTAGAGGTACAGTATTAGTGTTGTCTTTGTTGACGTTATAGTGCTGTTTCCTTGCTGGCCATCGCACAGCCATTTTGCTTGGCATATTCAAAGCTTTTCCCTCTGTCCACCCCCTCCCCCCAATGTTTGGTAAGTATTGGGTTTGTAAGTTTCAGTGTGTTGGTGCCTTTGGTGGTCGCTGCTTGCTTCCCCCCCGGGCAGATCACTTCCCAGCTCCACCAACCTTAAGGCACCAGTTTCCAAACTCATCTAATGTTGATGAGTTTAACAGCATGCAACCCTCTGCCCACAACAGTGGTTAAGGCAGAATCTGTTGCTGCCTTCAGAGTCGGGGTTACTAAAAGAGTTCAGTAATAGCACTGGCCCCCTCCATCACCAAATTAGTTCATACTACTAGGCAATCACATTGGTTTAAGTTAAAGTTTACCTGAAACATGTTAAGAAAAAAGAGAGGCTGTAGTTAAGTGGAGTTTGTTTATGACTTGGATTTGCAGGCTTTGCAGTTAAAGGAAGAAACGGCCAGTGTTGAAATGAAGGAACAACAACTTGTGTTGGACTGTGTAAATCAACTTGGTGAGAGACAAATAAATGATACTCATGTCAGGGTTCGTACGGGTCATGGAAAACCTGGAAAGTCATGGAATTGAAGTATTTCAGTTTCCGGGCCTGGAAAGTCATGGAATTTAGTTGTCGGTCATGGAAAGTCATGGAAAATTATAGTTATGTGTGGTACATAAATCATTGCAGAAGTCGAAGCAAGGACAAAATAAAATGCAGGCGCGTTATGTCAGAAAATACCCCAAAACAAGGACGATTTTGACAATTTTCGAAACTGGCAGCTAAACTTTAGGTCATGGAAAACTGGAAAAAGTCATGGAAAAGATCTTGGAAAGTCATGGAATTTGAAAAACTCTTAAGAGTACAAACCCTGTATGTGTATCGTACATTGCAGTGGTTCACAGCAGGGCTCAAAGAATACTATAATTTGACTGGTTGCTCAGAAATGTGGTAAAAAATTGTACCTTACTCTTAAAACGTTTCTTAAAACGTTTCTTTCTCACCTTTATGGCTGCCCAAATTTACCAGTAGTTGCACGCATTTATTCAGCTTTGGAAGTTCGTGGCAAAGTGAATAAATTGTACAGTCTTTTATAAACTATTTCATTTATTTTGGACCTTAAATGTAGTGGAGCTTTGCTCTCTGAATAATCCAAGCCTTCTGGCAGAGCTTGCAATTAGTAAATGAACAGACAAATAAATAAAATTAACAATTCCATCCTGTTGGCAAAATTAAGTTGTTCCATATAATCAAACAAGAAACTACTGGTATTTCATTCCTGATGCATAACCTATTTATCATGCCAAGTTGTTGATGGTTATTTTTACCAGTTGAAGCCAAAGACCAAATAAGTGATTTGACTGACGAGATCTCACGAAAGGCAGAAGACAATATCAGGCAACAGGTATGCTATAATTGAGGGTTGCATACTTTAATGTCGTAAGTGCCCCTTTTGTTTGTTTGTTTGTTTGTTTTGTACTTTGGTTATCTTGTGAAATTGCAACTGAATTCCAATCAATAAATGGTGTCTAGCTTCCTCAAAAATATTTTTCCAGTAACATGTAAAAAATGGAGCCAATTTCATTAATAGTTAGAATAGTTTTTTTTCCTTCCTCTGTTTACATCCTGTAGCCCTGAGTTTTTGCGTGCAACCTGCAACAATTATCTGCGTAAGTTATAATGAGACTTTACTGACCAATCAGTAAAATACTGTTAATGGATGTTTCTTGCAATAAGGAGGCCATTCATGGCATGCTGCTACTATGTAATCCAACATCCAAGGTCACTGTAATCACTGGTTTTGTTTTAGCTCAGACTAAGATACCAAAGCCTTGTTTCTAGTTAGCAAATTATATCGTACAACAGTGTTGGGCAAATCTATTAAGGCCCTATTGATAACTGCAAACGTACACGTGCATGTCTTGCCATTGCATGGTACAGATTTCATAACTGGCTATGTTAATAGGTGGTGTCTAGCTATGAAAGCTCAAGTGAGCCATCCAAGGTTCACTTTGCAGTTTTGCAGTTTGTACAAAGCAGTTAGTAATTACTAGTGATTTGTAAAATTTTCCTTCCCACCTTCCCATTGGCGATGGTCACTGTAATCAATGGTTTTGCACTTCAATAAAATTGGGTCACTCCTGCATGGTGTGGTTAAGTCTGCGCAGCAAGTTCCCCCAGCCTGTCGGCTCGTTTGCCCTTGTCATTGCCTGCTAACCAATTCTCTTGCTCAATCCAGCTCGTGCTGTTTTGCACTCAGCTCATAGTGCTGGGGAGATGAGTGAGGTTTTTTTTACGTCATGCAATCCAGAAGTCGCATCAACTAACCAGCTACAAGGCAGTGTTCCCCCCAATGACGCCATCTTGTGTTTTTTTTTTCTGTTCTTCTCAGGAACAGGGACATTGACACCATTTATTGCCCAAAATGTGGCCATGATTTTACAAAAGACCCAAAATACGAAAAGAAGTCACTTAAAGCAGTTAAGCGTGCACTCCTTCAGTTTCTAATGCTGTCATCTTTTCGCATGTCCTCTGTCCTCACATGATCCAACATATTAAGAACCAATGATGAGTCACTGCGTGCACAACCATCACTTCTTTACACTGTTTTGACATGTTTGTGCAATTTAAGCACTTTGAAAAATGTTCCCATTCGTAAGATAGTGTTGTCGCTTGAAGGAAAAAAATACCTCGTATACCATGGATTTCATTTAGCTCAAGGGACAAAAATAAAAAAAAATTATGTCATTAACCAGCCTGCGGCCTTGGGACATGCTCAAGATCTCGGGCACAGTTTTTCCCAATAAGGACCTCCCAGCTGGTGAATAACATATACCAGTAATAATCTATTATATGAAGTCGTATAAATTGAATCATTGTCAGCCTGTGTCAAAATGTTGGCACACTTTGATCAAGTTTGGATTGGTCATAATTATTAGCAAGGGTGAATATTTTCATTTTAAGTTAAGCACAAGTTAACCCTGAGGAAAATCGAGGAAGCTCCCTTACATACACCTGCAAGTTAGAAATTCCATTCTCTCCATTTTTGTTTTATCTTTTATAGGAGGAAATCACACATTTAATCAACACTGTGGTGGATTTACAGAAGAGGCACAAGCAAGTAAGACAAAATGAAATAATAATAATAGGAATAGTAATGACAGTAATAATTTGATTTCATGTGGAGGCAAGCAGGAAAAGAAATTTATGTCTTGTGAACTTGTTCTGTCTTTTTCAGCTGTCAGTGGACAATGAAGACTTACAGAGCTTACTTAACTCTTCCCAAGTGAATCAAAACCAGCTAAAAAGCAAGGTATTAAATACATTGCATTTTTTTGAAAGAGCTTAATAATAATCAATAATAATAATGATAATGATAATCAGAATTTGCAATGGCACCTCCACAGAGTAGCTATTTGTCCACTGAATCCAGATTGAATTGAAATTTGGAAATTTTGGGTTTTGAGGAGAAGGGAAAATAAGAGCACCAAGAGAAAAACCATGGAATCAACAAAAAACTGAACCCATGTATGGCGTCGAGTCCAGCAATTGAACCCGGGACACATGGGTGGGAGGCGAGTGCTCTCACCACTGCACTATCCCTGCTCCCCTTCATTCTTATGTATGTGTCCATGTATGGTTTTAGGTTTGATATTGTTGTGTTAGTGTGTTTGGGGCTGTTTTGTTTTGCGTGATGGTAAAATAGAAAGGGGAAAAAACATGAACCCGTAACCTTAGATATTTCACGATTGTTTTAGGTTGAGGACTTACAAGAAAAATACCATGAATGTCTGGAAATGTTGATGGAAAATCAGGTAACATGAAATTCTGTTTGCAATGTCTGGAGTGGTGATGCTGTTGATCAGGAAAAGGGGCTGGCCTTTAAACAAATTTAATTATTAATTCTACGTACTCTCGGTGTTGCTCCTAAACATAAAGAGATGAGGTAAAAATGTGATCAAAGTAGGTGTCTGTGGGGGCATAAATTATTTGGCCATCAAACATTTTTGACGTCTTCAATATCCAAATCTATCCAAATCTCACCAGATGCCCTGAGCATATTGCCTGCTGGCCAGAGGTGTCTGCCTATAGGGGCAAGGGGGCAGTGGAAATGTCATAAATGTAGAGAGAAGAGAAATCTCTGGAACACTACATGTACTTGTACATTATACTTTGGTGTGTTTTAGACAGTGTTGTTAGCTTCAGCTTACAAGAGGTGTCTGCAGACTGAGGTTTTATTTTTGATATTTTTGTCTTGTCTTTTCCACGCAGAGAGAAGTGAAAATGTTGAATTCGAAGATAGGGTAAGTGAAAATGTCTATAGCTTTCATCTGGCTGAAATTCAAATTTGACATGGTTACTTGACCGCACACCGGTGTCTCAGTTGGTTGAGCATTGGGCTGGCATGCGGAAGGTTGTGGGTTCTAACCCTGGCTAGATCGAAACTATCTTAAAATGACTGAGGAGAAAGTGTTGCCTTTTTAATTTCATCGGCAAAGGTTTAGATTATGAAGTCATCTTGGATAAGGACTGTAAATGGTAGACACAGTGTCACAAATATCGTCCATGTTCATGTGAGTCCTTAAAGATCCCACACCTTATTCGAAAAGAGTAGGGGATGGAGTTTCCAGTGTTGTGGCTGTCACACTTTCCTCACAGTTTCTGGACAATTTAAGCAATTGTCTCTTATATGCACTTGAAAAATTCAAGTGACTCCAACGGGATTTGAACCCACGACCTCTGCGATGCCGGTGCAGTGCTCTTATCAACTGAGCTACGAAGCCACACAGTTGAGAGCAGGTCAATTTGTTGGGCTCATACTTGTTTTCCCGTGAAAGGAATGATGTTGAGAGTAATGATTTTGAGATTAATGAGATTAATCTCTGACATGTTATTTTTGGTTAATATTTTAGGGTTGATAGAGGACCCACCAAGAAGTTGTTTTCAACTCAACATTCAGTTTACGTAAGTAGAGTTGACAAAATGTATAAATGTATATCTTCGGTGTAACCAAATGTCTGAAATGAGAAACTTCCATTGTTTGTTGTTAAAACCTGTTACGCGTTGATAAATATCGAGAGAAAATTTGACAAAACTGCAGAAGCACGTGTACTCAGATTCAGTCAGAATTTGAGATATGTTATGAACTATTTGCATTCGACTTTCCTACTGTTCACAGCCCTCTATTATGCTGTGTGTCCGTTGAGATTGTATGCCTCTGAGGAACTGCAAATGCACCAGTTCTCTATATTTTCCCCATTGATTCATGTAGGACTCTCGTGATTCTATTGCCTTGGAGATTGAAGAGAGTGTAAAGAGAGATCTTACCTCACAGCAAGAGAAGAGGTATTTGACATCGACTTTCTCTGTCCTTTTCCTGTATGTTTGGCTCTATGCTTACAGGTGCAGGCAACCTTCTGTAGAGCCTACTCACTGGCCATATTGTTTATCCATAAAAGGAAATGTTTGCAGAATAATAGGCCATTCTGAAGGAGACCTTCTAAAATCTGTACGGATCTGGGGAAAGCCAGTTTCAGATCAGAGATATTTGTATTGTATTTTGGCGACCATTAACAGCTTGCAGCAGGTGTACTATTCAACAAAACCTGTCCAAACTTGTCTTACTGACTGACATTAAGCGATCTTTCTGGTGGTGGGGTTAAATTCTTAATATGATGCAATATGAACAATGTTTATACTCTGTCTACGCATAACTGCAGCTTAAATCAGTCATTAAAAAAAAAAACAGGTAAAACCACTGCTTTTGGTAGACAAAGTTTTTACTCTACCTCGGTCAAACTGGAGGTTCCATCTTTGGTTAAAACTGCAGCAAATCCACAAATAGTTTAAAGTGGTAC
>BLFK01000535.1:275130-297630 GCA_014634185.1 Astreopora myriophthalma
CCCCCCCCCCCAGCAAAATATTAATGCAATAGTGACAAAAAGTTGAGAGGCAAGAAAACTGCTGTTAGTGTAATCTTGGAAAACTGGATTTTTCAGGAGCTTTGCCAGATAATGTGGGAATCCTTGCCAACAGGCCACTGTACTGGTAAAAGATGGAAATGCCATTTCTTCCAGTAGATGTGCATGGCAACCCACATGTGAAACTGTGGGATTCGTTTAATTTCCGGGATAACACATCCAGGAGATGGTTCGCAAATGTGGGGGTGGGGGCTCTGCATAGATAGTTGACCCGGTCCTTTTTGATCTTGGGAATGGGCTATGGAGTTCAATTCCTGGAGGATTATTCCAATTTTGGAATAATCCTGGAGGTTTTTAATAATCCAATAATCCTGGACGATTATTCCTGGAGGATTATTACAATTCCTGCAGGATCCTGTATACAATCTGTTGAAGCCCTTTCAGCCCCAAGTGTGGGGCAGCTCCTTTGATGAGTTGCCTTCATTTTACTTGATGTTAACAACTGTGAGTCTTCTTTGAGAGTTTTCAGTTGAGTGTGGAAAGGAATTACGTGAAAGTAATTACGAAAGTTATTAATAATAATTATAAATAATAATTAATGTTAATAATTAATAATTATTATTAATTACGCGATTGCTTTGGTTTGCTCCATGATTGGATCAAAAAACTTCTGCAAACTTTTCAAGCAATTAGATGCAACACTAAAACCAATTGCGACTTCGCCATTCTCGATTTGGGCTGGCTGTCTACTTGCTTTGCATTCTGATTGGCTAGTAAAACCTAATCATGAGTTACTTCAATTTGTGATTGGCTGAACAGTATATGTCCTTGAGAACGTGATTGGCTAAGTCTGTAATTACTTTGCTTTTGACTTTATGACACTCAGTTGACACCTGCTCTAAAGGTTTTACTCTAATCCTGCTTTTACTGTAATTGATTCGTCGTCTTAGAGAACACACAGCCCGTGTTATGGAAACAGTCCGTGCCGTCAACACTGGCAGATCATCAATAAAGCCAAAGAAACGAGGATCACACCAGAAAGCGAGCACTCCTAAAGAGGGAGCATCCTCTCGGGTTAATCCCTCGGATGTCATTTGTGATTTGGGAGGGGAAGGTGGTGATGCTGTGGCTAATTCTTTGACTGGGAATGCTGTGCAGGGTAAGTTATCTTCAGGGGTGTGTTTCTCATAAGACCCAAGACTTCTCGAGAGGTACTTCAGGTGCCATAATTCCCAGTGTACCGGTATCTTATAAATGAAAGTGCTTCCACGCCTGTAACCTTGCCGTTCCTTTTTCATTTCCTGCTAACTTGAAAACATGCTAAAGGTTCAGCCTTCTAGAATAAACAGATGGTAGTCTTACGAAAAGGTTTTCTGACTGAAAAGTTTTGGAAGGTTTGAGAAACGGGTCCCAGAAATGCGTGGACTAATTGTCATGCTATTGGCATGGGGAAACCAACAGAAATCTTGTGGACAGGCATTCCCATTACTTCTGACAATGCCAGAAACCTCTGCACCCAGGTTACTTGGATTTGGCATTTGATACAAATTTGAAGAACACTTAAAGTGCACCTAACCCCAAAATATTTTTTTCGCTACAATACATCTTTGCATCTGTTTGAAACGCATTTGCCTATTTTTCCCATTTTTGCCAAATCTTGACATTTTGTAGGCTTCCAAAACTTACAGAAAACTAAACATCATTTGGTACAGGACCGAGTCAAAAGGAGCATGGGTCTATTCCTGATTTGACGTCACAAACTATTTTGCATGCATGTTTACAAAGACGTAATGGAATGTAAATCAGTTCGTGACGTCAAAACAGGAATAGACCCACGCCCCTTCTGACTCGGTCATGAACCAAATAAGGCTCAGTTTTGAAGCCTATAAAAAGTCAACATTTGGTGGAAAACAGGATACAATTCTCAGTGTGTTTCAAACAGGAGTAAAGATTTACTTTAGCGAATAATATATTTGGGGGTTAGGTGCACTTTAAATGTCTATCAGATCGTGATGAAGATGCTGTGTGTCGATGTTTGCTTTTCTGACAGAACGCCGAATATCGTATGGACGACGCTCTTTCAGGGCCCCAGAAAAATTACAAATTGTTAAGCCAATCAAAGGTAAGATATGAATGATGTAGCTCCAACTAACTTTTATTTGTGTTTTGGACTTTGCAGTTACTACCACATGTCACAGTAACAAAGTGTCCCTTAATTCAGTCAGTAGTTCATGTCATATAGTCACGAAGTGCCTCCTATTTTAGTTACTACTTCACCTAACTTTGGAATGGCCAATTAAAAACTGCTGTAAAACCCTGTTTCTAAGGCATTATTTACCACAGATGACATACTTTTTTGATTGACTTCGTAGGCTCAGTGACCCTTCGCCAGTGGAAGAAGCTTGCCAACCCCACATTGAACCTGGCAGATGAGCGCCCAGGGGTTCACGTGAAAGGGCAGAGTCCCAGGATTGGGGCCACAGCTGAGGCGGCAAGAGAACAGAAGGAATCAAGTGACGTAGACCTAGATGATCATGAATTTGAGGAGGATGGATCTCTATACATGAACATATCCCACACCCAGCGGACTTCAGAAAGTGCCTCAGAGGCTACCAGTTACACAGAGACAGAGGAAGATGATGTTGATGATGATGGACCTATTGAGATGCATGTCATGGGCAGCGTTGAAAAAAACACTCCTACATGGGGTGAGAAGAAGGGGAGCATAAAGAGCAGTCCTGCTGTTACCCCTCCGCAGAACTTGGGCCTGATGAGCCTTGTAGGTGGGCCTGGTTTGCAGAAGGGCCTCAGAGAGCGTGGTGTTGATAGTGGGGGCATTCTTACACACCTCCTAAACAGCCCCTCAATGGCCTCACCTAGCAGCAACTCCTCTGTTGGCCAGGTGCTTGCTGATGTGTTGAACAAGGCCAGCAAAGCAGCTTCCGATAAGGAACCCTCTCGGGCTGAATCACTCCGTAATCTGGCAAAATACTTCAGTGAAAAAGAGCGAGCTTCTGATCCCACCACAGGCAAATTCAAAAGTCCCCCTACCACCTCTTCCATGTCACTTCCTCAGGCAAGCTCTCCCAGTGGAGGGACTCTTTTAAGTAAGATTCTCGGTTCAAGTGGGATTTCAGTGGGTATGACAGTTTCTACTCCCGTCACGACCACGGCTAGGACCAGCAGTGTTCCCACTACAACAAACAGTATGTCAACATCTTCTAGTATACTTACACGAAGTAGTTTAGTAAGGAACTCGAGCAGCGGTAACTTGCTAAGCTTAGCTCAGGGATCTATGGTAGAGGGTACTTCAAATAAGCAACACAGCCTGGATTCATCGCATTTGCTGAAGACCACGACTGGGTCACAAGACTCAAAACCAGGACTTGACTTTGCTGAGTTAAAATTCCCGACCCTGAGACGACGTGCTAGCAGTGGGAATCTTCAAGAAATGTCATCGAGCTCGAGCACCTTGGGTGAGCTTGGTGGAAGTGGCCTCGGGGCACGGTTGTACAGGAGCTCTAGTATCGGGAACATGAAGGACCTTAGCAACGAGAGCCTAACAGGGCCATTTCAGGACGTTTCTGATGGTGGATTTTTTGGACGGCTTAGACGCACCCCTAGCATAGGGAGCCTGACGAATCTTGTCCAAAGGTCGAACATCTCAGCTAATTACCCAAATACCCTTGATGGCTCTAGGCAACGCTCTACAAGTTTAGAGTCGTTTCCGGTATTCAAACCCAGCGAGCCACCTCCTCCTTCTAAGTTTGATGAAGATGGTGCAAATTTCTTTGGACATAGTCTTGGATCGAATAATGCCTCCTCATCCAGTGTAGGCACATTTTCAGGGGCTAGCGGTGGCTTCCCTATTGGTGCACGTCTAAGTGGCTTGGCTGGGGTCCGAGCAATGTGGGGCCAAGTAGGAAGTAAAAGTGTGGAAATACCAGCCCCTGCTGTCCAACCACAGCGGCAGCCACAACCCAAGAGTGAAGAGCGCTTGGATAAAATTAACAAGGCATTCGCTTTTGAGGATTTTGGCGGGCTTGGCCTTATGTCTTTCTTTGGGCGAAAGTCTCGAGATTCCAAATCGGGAAGCCCATGACAAAAGAAAAAAGAAACACCCACCAATGAAAACAATAATAAGAAAGATAAGAAATTATTCACTGATGCAGTCAAGTAAAGTCAATCTTGCGGTTGCACAGGCAACGATTATGATGCGGGCATGTGGAAAAATTGTTCACAGCTATTTCAATTTTAAACTGTCAAGGCATAAAGTGACTTAGTAAGCTGTTAGCCTTCTTTTAATGCGACTGAAGTTTGTCAGGTTGCTGGTTGCGTAAGGTGGGAACAAACACCATAACATTCACCAACATTAATGAAACCACTTCATGAAGGTGGACGTTGGTTTACGTCATCATGCTCTGGTGATGCAATCATTGTAGCATGTGACCAAAGAGCGGGCAAGACCACTTGAAAGGAAGAAATGCTTGGTGTAGCCGCAGAGCAATAGGCCATTTCCGGTTTCACCTCAGCTTCTTTTTGAAAACGAGTCCAAGCGCAAAGTGTTTCTCATGAACACAAGTTTGTGAAACTATTTAGCACCACAAAGCTTTTGCAAGTAGACTCTCGTTGAAAGTCGGAAATGGTCTTTAGTCGCAGTTTGGTAAAGTATTCAATAATTGGTGTTAAGTATTTGAGGGTGTATAATATAATTAGGTGTTAAGTATAGGTGGAGGTGAAATGTAACTTGCAAAGCAAGTTTTTTTAAAAAAATCTTTTGGGGAGGGCATTGCCGGGACAAACCAATGCCTTATCACTGTGTCTTGTGGAACAACGCATTTTACAACGACAGCAGCCCATGAGTTGGAGCGTCCATCTTCACCACTCGGTTTATATTCCAACACAAGAGTAGACGAGCTGTTCTTGGAACCACATTTGGGAAGCTAAAAAGCATAGGCAGGCACATTCATCCAATCAAATAGCTTAGCACGACGGTGATAGACAGCTCATGATTTTTTCATGTATTTTTCACACAGACAACCATGGCAACAACTTTTCGTGGGAATTTTAAAAACTAAACATAGCCTTGCTTACTCTTGTCCTGGTGGCGCGGACCATAAAGTATGGACACTCTTATGGGCTCCTGACAAGGACTAAATTACTTGAAGTAATACATCAAACACGAAGAAGAGTGTTTCATCAGATATCCAAACACCGAGAAACGAATTGAAAAACGAGGCCAAAGGCGGAGTTTTTTTTAACCGAATTCGAGGTGTTTGGATAGAGGATGAAACACTCTTTTGAGCGTTTGATATTGCTTCTCAAAGGAATCAGTATTTTAAGAGAAATTTGAGTTTGAAGTTGCTGAAATTTTATGCTAATTAAGATCACATATCCAAACTTCCTTCACGGTAGTGATTTCTTTTGTTTTGGGTGCATGAATTATTAATGGTTTTGAGAAGATTTGAGGAAACTTGCGATGAACATTGTTGTAAACTGCTTCCTGTAAAATAATTCTTAAGATGGTCATAAGTTCTAAATTGTTGCTGGTAACTTGATGACTCAAATTTGTCAGGCTAAGGACACTTGATGGATACCTTTTAAAACTTATCCTGCAAAGTAAGGCAAATATCTTAATTTATGTTGAAAATCTGGATAGAGGGTTTGTAAATGTAAATAGAAAATCGACGTAAAAAAATGAAAATTGAACAGGTTTTTACACTGAGGTAAAGCCTACTTTTTGACTGGACGTAGACTCCCTATTGCCCTTCAGCCGACCAAATCGTTATTTCACAGCATCGTAGATAGAAGAAGGCCATAACCCAGAAGTCTATGGAATGCAGCCCATCAGTTTACGGTATTATCTATTTTTAGAACGGGTGCTACTAGATTTGTGCCATGTTTTGCATTTAGCACAAACAGTCCCTCGTGGGGCTCTTGATTGCGGACCAATGAGACACGTTGTGGTTATCAGGCCCAATCTAATGGCCATTATTTGGCAGGGCCTCCATTGTAAATTTAGATAAGACCGTAAACTGATGGGCCCAGGCCAAAATGAGAGATCGAGACTTCTGGATTACGGACTTCTGTAGGTAGTGATAAAAATGAAAAGCAAAATACAACAATTAACAGGATACTTTATTACAAATCAGGGGAGCTACAAGTATAATTAAAAAAACTAAGGCTGCTCGCTAAAGGAATGTACACAAGAAATGCTGTACGTCTAGGTCTTGATCAATATGCCAAGTTAACCGTTGTTCATGTTCAGATAGACGGCCTAAATTCTTACTTCAGTTGTAACGCGGACCCTGTGAGATTTTTTTCATGTCCGCACCCCTCCATCCCCCCTTCCAGGTCCTTCTGCCTCACACACCCCTCTTAGATTTTCAGTGGTAATGTGTCGATTGAATGCACAAGATTTTGATAAAGCTCTGCAAAAACGAGTGTGCGTGTGGAAGTATGTTTATAATACGATTAAACATAAACTGGTGTCTGTGAAACGTGTTCCTATGTATTTGGATTCTGTATGTGGTCACTCCCTTGACAGTCTTTTTCACTTGAATTTACTCCTTCACTGTGTCAGTGGCAACCTAGCGAGACAACATAACTTGCAGTGAGAAATTGCGTCTAGTGAAAACAAGTTCAACTAGTTCCTTTGTCTGGTATCAAACGAGAAAGAAATGATAAATCAAACTAAGTTTGTTTTTTATTTCTTCGCCACACAGAAAAAATGTAAATATATACGACAAAGGGGTGAAGAAAAGGAAGAAAATTGATAGTTACATTGCTGGTGAGGCCTTAAAGGAACTACTAATCTTAGATAAATTAGGCCTCCCGAAATAAAACATCTAACACATTAAACCTACGAGATTGCGACGGATATTACTATCAAATAGCTTTTAGACAATATTACAAACATTTAGTTAACGTACTAAAATATGAAGGAGAGAAGTTTAAAACAATTTGACACAAAAGGAACTGGATATAAGATATTATCAATAACTGTTGCAAAAGAATGACTTGAGTGCCTTTTTGAAGGAAACTGTTGAGGTAGAATTAATTATATTATTAAGAGAATTGTAAACTTTAGGTCCTTGATAGAAAACAGAAAATTGTTTGATGTTAGTCCGACAGCAAGGCAAACGAAATTGCAAATTGAAATAATTGTTGTAAAGAAATTTAGTGGTCTCCATGTGACACATTTTCTTGTGCATGCACAGTGGGGTCGAGATCACGAGGTTTTTCCGTATTTTCGCTAGTTCAGCATTTTTGTTTTGTAGACAAGTAGGATGAAATTAAATTGATGTTCTTACGGCTTTGTCGACTTATGACCGACCAACAATCCCGACGAATAATAATTATTATTAAAAAACTGAATCATTGGATGATGCAATTCAAGACTTTTCATTGGCTTAGCTATCATGGTATATATATGCGTTATTGACCAAGCGTGAGGTCAAGGTGGCTGGATATTGGAGCCATCTTGACCGAAAAAGCTTTATTAGGATTTATTATATGGCTTTCGGGGAAATTTTTCGCGCGGGACACGGCAGGTGGTCCCGAGCGGGCAAGATAGCTCCATCTTGCCCGCTCGGGTAGCCAATCACAGCGCACGATTTGGTTCATCTTGCCCGCTCACGGAGCTAGCCATATAATAAGAGCTAATATACCATAACCTACAAATATGGTAAGTGTACGCGTCAGCTTAAAATTAAAAGTGAGCTAAAAAATTTTCCCTGAGGAAACAATGGCGGCCGGTGAAAATCGCTACGCGCCGGAGTTAAATGAAAAAGAAGTCCTTGAACTTTGTCTAATCTTGGGGGCGTTTTTAATAAAACAATTATTCCACTGGCGCTTGTCGGATATGAGATGATTATAGCCAACTCGGGCTACGCGCCTCGTTGGCTATTTACCATCTCCTATCCAACGCGCGCTCCTGGAATAATTGTTAATTACCTGGAATTGGTTGTTACACAACAGAATGCTCACTTTCAGAAGTGAGAGATTTTTTGAGGGTCCCATTATGGTCAACCCGCAGCCACGTTATCTCAAATATGCCATGAATGTGGACTGCTTAAGGACTTACAAGACGATATAAAAGCAGTAGGTACAGAAACAAAACAAGAAGCGTTTGTTTTCAAATAGTTCGTCTGCGCATATGCGCAAATGCCGTGGAAGCTGATTCGAATGAGCACAGGCTCAATTGCCATGAAACGACTAAAGAATCGACTTACCTACTCGTGTGAAAAACGAATACCACGAGGGCCCAGATAGGGGCAAAGAATGCTGCAAAGAGAATGTTTAATGGAGATCGTAGGTAAATGACAACGAATTCATTTTAATTAGCTACTACGAATTTAGCTTCGTTTGGGTAGTCCTGCCAAACTGCACTAGTTATAGGTAATGAACGCCACAAGACTGAACGCCACAAAACAATAGGATTAGGAGCAAAACAATAGCTCTGCATGCTCTGAATGTGCGTCAGTTTACATTTTGGCATATTTGTTTGCCGTCGTCTCCAAAATAACGACATGAAATGACCCATTTTAATGTTCTGTGGAGGACGTTACCATGTGACGATGGATTTTCAATTCCCTCTCTACGCTTCTAACCCGTTCATACCAGTTTAATTCCTCGACCGTTGCCACACATTTTAAATGCAGAACGATATGAAATAGTTGTGTAGTGATACCAATACTACGAACTTGTGTTTTGAAATGACGTCCTCATAGCCGTCGTCGTAATCGTCGTCGTAATCGTCGCCGTTTTGTAAGCTCCCTTCGATCACAGTCGAAGAAACACGACAAAAACAGCAACAACAACAACCAGAATGTGAGCTTGACTCACCTGCAGCTTGTGCGGAGTTAGTTGGACATGCGATATCACATGTGGTTAACCTTTTATCAGCTACAATCAAGCTGTAGTTTCTTTTTACTTCGTCGCAAAAATAGTGGTTGTTCCGCAGCACGACGTAGTCGCACGTTGTTTTATTAAATTCTGCTGCGTTACAATTGTCGTTGATGCCACTCCCAGTGATTTTGCAATCCAACGTGACCGTGACTGTACCGCCAACGTTACTGCAGGATTCACTGCAATCGGTTGGTGCAAGTCTACCCTCAGAAGCTACGCTGATTGTCACTGTGGATTAAAATGGACGAGAGACTTAATCCTACAATGGTCTCTCAAGTTTGTGCACGACTTGGAAGTAGTAAGCTTTCTTTGCGCTTGATTTAAAATGCTGAAACTTTAGGGCAATTGGAAATGAATAGGATAGCAGGCTGAACTCTTGAAAAAAAAAGAATAATAACGAATAAGAAGCTGTGGTACATACCATTTATCAGCAGCTGTTGCGAAGACGTATGTGAAGATGTGATCTGATTACTGGCTGTGGCAGTACTTGTTGCCATTGGAGCCATTGAAGTTGTTGTTACAGTAGCGCCAGTGGTAGTTACTGGTGGTACTGCTGCTGTCATTGTCGCCTCAGAGGTTCTCTCAGTTGCTGTTAAGGATGCAGATGTTGGTGACGACGTGGAAGTGGATGACCTTGTTGACAGTGTTGAAGAAACCGATGAGGACGGCAACGTTGATATTGATGATGTTGAAGTCGACAATTGCGACGATTCGGTCGCCGAAGACGCCAAAGACGTTGATGGTGATGGTGTTGTTTCGGTTGCAGATGTCGGTAGTACAGATGGTGACATTGATGCTGATGTTGTTTGTGATAACAATGTAGCCGAAGATGACGTCGACGATGACGTCAAAGGTGACGTCGAAGTTGACGCTGAGGTTGACGTTGAAGGTGATGTCGAAGATGACGTCAAATATGCCGTCGACGATGACGTCGAAGGTGCCATTGATAGTGACGTCGAAGGTGACGTCGAAGGTGACGTCGAAGGTGACGTCGAAGGTGACGTCGAAGGTGACGTCGAAGGTGACATCGAAGGTGACGTCAAAGGTGACGTCGAAGTTGACGGTGAGGTTGACGTTGAAGGTGATGTTGAAGATGACGTCAAATATGCCGTCGACGATGACGTCGAAGGTGCCATTGATAGTGACGTCAAAGGTGACGTCGAAGGTGACGTCGAAGGTGACGTCGAAGGTGACGTCGAAGGTGACGTCGAAGGTGACGTCGAAGGTGACGTCGAAGGTGACGTCGAAGGTGACGTCGAAGGTGACGTCGAAGGTGACGTCGAATATGACGTCGAAGACGACGAAGCAGACACCGTTGTTGTGCAATGGGTGCTACACAGCAGAAGAAGAATGAACACCGTACCGCAAGATATTGGCATCATCTGTTAAAAAGGAAAATACGTGGTACTCAAGAAAGGTATGTACGCAATAAGGTGAGGTTGTGTCATTATTTGTACTACCTTGCTTAATGAAAACGTTTCAAAATCAAAATCGGAATAGTGAACGTTACAAAACATTTTAATTTACCGCGTTTCGGTGTCTTCACTTAGTGACGCCATCATCAAGTAAACTGTGTGAAAATCAACTGACGATATGATCCTCACACTTGCTGGACAATTTAAGCAATTGTCTCATATGCACTTGAAAAATTCAAGTCACTTGAATTTTTCAAGTGCATATGAGACAATTGCTTAAATTGTCCAGCAAGTGTGAGGATCATATCGTCAGTTGATTTCTAGCCCGCACTTCATAATCATTTCATTCATTGTGTGAAAATACTTTAGAACTATGAAACTGAAGACACCAAAGTGTTGTCAATTGAAACGTTTCCGTGGTTCGGTTTTCCAGTACTCGGTATTCACCGTGAAATGTTTAAAATGGAGAACGAACCGTACAGTTATCTGAAGGCTTTGTTTCATATTTCATTAGCAGGATTTGAAATTTGAAATGTTCAACTCGTTGCTTTTATTTAGAATGGGAAAACACTGATTTTTTTTTTTCGCTTGAACGTCCCGGCAACTGCAGTTAGGCAGTGCATATACGAAAATGCAGGCTACATTATTATTCGAAGTTGCATTGTCAAGTGATTGCATGAGTTGTATTGTAGGCGATGATGCACAGATGGCAGAAGACGCTATATCTTTATTAGCGGTTTTGCATTCCGCCTCAATGCAATGGCGGGGGATATTTTTGTTTGTATGGGTTGAAGTCATGACTACCTGGCAAAGCAAACTTTATTGGCCAATTATTGTTCATTACATGTCGCGTAGATTCGTTTTGTTGTACCCGTTAGCTCAGTTAATAACATACTTAGTTTGTAGCATATATTAATGTAAAATTTTATTTAAGTAAACAAAAAAGCTAGATTGCGGTATTTCTCGTTTGGCAAGAGGAAACAGGATTGAAACTTTTCTAGATATGTCCCGAAATAAAATTGTTTTCCAGTGCTCAGAAATCATACAACAGTACTAGTGTGCTAGTAATTCACATTGAGGAAATCATAATGGTTTGACCATGTATAAAACCGAGAATAACTTAAATTAGGAAATGTTTTTGGACGAACACCCCGTGGAAATTAAAAAGTTGGCATTTTATAATATATCGTATAGAACGTAGAGTATTTTTGGGTCGGTCAGTCTTTCCGGAATTAAAAAAAAAAAAAGTAACTAAGAGACACGTACATTCTCGATGGTTCAATGACGTTTGCAATTAAAGGCTAGTTTTCACTAGCGCATAAGCAGAAGCATATCTTTACGACGTTCTCACAGGCGAAACAAGCGCAAGAAAATGAGGCATACGGAAGCGTAGTAATGGCGAACGAAATACGAGCTACTGTTAATTGAATAGCGCATAAGCAGAAGCATATCTTTACGACGTTCTCACAGGCGAAACAAGCGCAAGAAAATGAGGCATACGCAAGCGTACTAATGGCGAACGAAATACGAGCTACTGTTAATGCTTATGCCTATTTCATGTCCGTTCCCAGTCTCACTCACTATCTCACTCTCGTTCTCACTGCGACATAAGCATAAGAAGAACGAACTATGCTCGTTCTTCTTGTGTTTATGCTTATGCGCCTGTGAAAACCAGCCTTAAAGGTGGAATATAAAAAAAAACATGCCGGTAAAATGCAAAAACGAATTCTTGGTGTGTAAGCGCGGCCTGCACTGTTTATTTTAGTTTATTTATCGCTTATTTTGATGACACTACTCAGTCCGGAAAAAGTCCATCCTTGTCAGATCAGTCGAAATTGATTTAGTATCGAGCATTTTAAAACCAATCTAAAACTAACTCTTATTTTATACGATCTTGAAGCTCTTTGCTCCTGACCATGGATAATGCATTCGAAATTCAAGATTGAAAGTTGTAGTTTTTAGCCCGACCGTATTGAATTTTAAATAGACCTGTCCACTGAGTTCCGGGTGAAAGCAAGTGCAGCTTTTGGTTTTTAATCATGGTATTTTTTAAGCGTTAGGCAAACAAAATAAAACTGCTGTAAAATAATATTTTGTAAATTAAGCATACTGCTACCAAAATCTTTTCTGGTCAAAAAAGGAAAATAAACGTGGCAAATAGATCAAAGCGGTAATAATTCCTCCAAAACCTTGCCTGTCAGCAAAAGACGATGTCATCTCGATTGCGTTATCAATTTATTGTCAGTGTTCTTAAGGTTCTAATTTTTCGTAAACACGAATCTCAGAAAATTGAACATAATAAGGATTTGTCTGTTTGCTGTGAAACGTTTCTAAATTTTGTTATCAAGAAGCTGTTCGTTCAATCCACGTCACGAAAAAAGCTCGAACGCTGAAGTCATGATGTCGCCATTGCTGACAACGAACGATATATCATCGAGACCAGCTCAGCCTAACTGTTTTAGTTATTATTTTTCTTTAAACAGTGTTATTGAGTATCTTTATGGGCGATAGGGGAGTTTATCTAACATAATTTGTGTCAGTTTTCAACGTTAGGTCAACAAGAAGCACAGCCAACCGCGCCGCGTGTGTTTGATTGAAATTTATCTATCGGTTAAAAAGAATTCTTATTTGACGAGTACTATATGTTCTCTTCCCATGAGAACAAATTTGTGTAATTATTATTTGATTTCGAAGGTAACGTACGCGCAAGAGATGAAGAGAAACTGAGAACACGTTCGACTGGCTTCAAGGAAAGAAAAAGATCAAATCACCGAATAATCCGAATCATACTCGTGTTATGGAATAATTTCTTAACAATAGAAAACCTCAAAAACCTTGTTTACTCAGTTTTCGTCAAGCCTATATATGAAATAAAATCCTTTACAGAGGAAAAAGTGACCGAAGATTGTTTAAACCTCTTACCGTGATATAGCGTAACTCTCGAGGGAAAACGGACCTACTTTGTCCAAACAAACCAAGCTACAGCCTTGTGAAAGGTGCGAAGCAATAATCTGTCGGCAATATTATGGAGTATATTCAAGCTTTCTTATTGGGGTCGCCATAGAAACCCAAACCAACATCACACACCTTGCTTTCGTTTAGTTTGCGCTTATTTCCTGGATACAGAAATTTTTAGCCGTAATTGTAGAGTGATCTTTCAAAGAAATGTTTTTATAGCATGCCTGAGATCGTTGTCACAGAAATGAAGGCACTGTAAAATTTCGTGCGTGGAGTAAATTTTGAAAAATGTCGAAGTGCGACTGATCGATGTTTTAAAAACTAAGTGTTAAGCAAATTTCCGCAAGTGTCGAATTCTTAGTCGAGAGGACAAGACGTGTCAATAACTGCTCAGTCACAATTAATGAAAAATTACCAAACATTTATCGTTGAAAACAATGGACTGGACAACGATCTAGACAATAAAATGCTTTTAAATGTAAATCAAATATCTCAAAATAGGAGTCCATATATAAGGAGTGCTTAAAGAAATTATTGGCACCCAGGTCGTTCATTTAGATCTCCGAAACCGGTGTCTGATAAATATTAATTTACTCCCTAAGGGCCTGGATAAATTATGAAACAAAATTTTCTGGGGATCGCTGTTCAAATGGGCTCAACAGGAAATTCTTTTTTTTTTCGGAAGAAAAACAAGAGGCATTTTCTTGCGTCGTAAGATTTGCGTTCGCAGGAGGTGTCAAGATACTTCTTTGTCCGCTCAAAAATTGCTGTCCGTCGGCCACCGCGAGTCTTCATTACATTCCCCAACCCCTCCCCACTCGGACAAAATTTTAACACTTCCCAGGGTACCATATGGTCGCACCTTCGCTTCGTTTCTTTCTTTCCTGTGCCATTCTTCGTTCACCATGGGTCACTCGAACGTGTGGTTTTCTCACCAGAGAACGTACGGACCAGGATCAAGATCCTGGTAAGACTGCAATCAAGAACTATCTAAGTATTTACTCTGTCCTATGTTTCGCAGTTTTCGAGATTTGCGTTTCAATTTTGCTGATTTTGAATGTTTTGTGACTTCAAAAATATTCAAGATGGCGGACACGTGGTAGCAAGTTTTCAAATTTGAACTTTTAGTGTGTTCTTCACTCCCAACGCTGGCTGGCTTGCAGAAATATCTGTAATTAGCTTAACTTCGTGGATGGAAAGTGTTCAATGTCGGTGATAACTGTGTTTCCTGCTTTTAGCAGTCACTTCATTAAAGACTCAATTTTGATCAATTTAGTTCAGTTTGTTTAAAGTCTTCTTTTGTTTTTTTCTGCATGTACCGGAGCATAGGCGTGATGTCATGAAATGTTCAAATCTCAAGTAGAATCACAAGCTGTAAGCGAGTGATTTCACTGCCAAGTTTTTTTTTACACCATAATTTGGTTTCTGATTTCTCTGTAAGAGAAGAGACCATGGGAAACTATTGTCAATTTGTTTATTCAGTTGACATCTTATCTCTTTGAATAACATAGACGTAGGAAAATTTGGATGGAGTTGCTTCTGATTTTCATTCATGATAATTACAGATACCATGCAGCTGTTTACAACCTCTAATTTGATTGGATCCGTTTAGGACGCAGCTCTATTGTTTTTAGGGTTGAGGTTCATTGTTTCTTTGAATGCTTCTATTGTTTTCTGAGCCAATCGCATGGGCTGTTGTAATAGCTGCGTACTGACCCGATAATTACATGTATGATTTCAATCACAAAATGGATTAAGTGGAAGATGTCATTTTATGGGCTGTACTCTTGTACACGGTAACTCTGGACCAATGAGCACATGAGAATTTTGACAGTTATTGTAAAAGTGTACATTTCTTTCATTTTCCACAGCCGGGTTTGTTTTAATCATCATGGCCTCATTAGAAAGTATGGGCTGAACATATGTCGCCGCTGCTTTAGGGAATATGCCAAAGACATTGGCTTCCAGAAGGTGCGTTCAGTTAATACATAATAGCATGGCATAGTATAGATCGTTTTCACTGTCACACTACAGCAAAATAAATTCCAAACTGTTCATTGACAAAGGCCAAGAAATTGAAGTGTTGTAGAAGACAAATACATAAACGTCTACCTCTTCATTTCTTGGGTAAGTTTGGTACATGGTTTCTGAGTTATTTGCCGAAGCGTTTTGCACAACTTAATAAAGTTTTGTATGGAGCCGCCTTGTTGGTGGACCTCATGGCGGCCGGTACACTTTGCGGTGAAAGCGCTTACTTTCGCTCATGAGATAAAATACACGTGTATGAACACAGCCCCTAATGTACCTGAAATGTTCAAACTGCTGAGAATAATAGGAAGATGCATCTTTTTCAACCAAACGTCCTTGTATCGTGGTGTCACGCCAGGTGACAATTTGGAAATTCAAAATGCTGTATTTTTGTAACGAAGGATGTTATGGAACTGGAAACTTGTAAAAACACTTCTAGGTCATCTTCAACCTCGTAAAGATAAAAATTCAGAAGGCCTCCCGATTATGATTTTAGAATTTGATGTTGTCACTGTGAAAACTATCTATAGCATTTACTCATTTTGAATGAATGAATGAGTGAGGCATTTGTATAGCACTTTTATACAAGCCTTTTTATACAGAAAAAACAAAACAAAACAAAAAAACAAATCGTGATTGGGATACATGTATTCATAGTATAATTATCATAAGAAAAGCTTGCTGAACTAACTTATTCCATATCTGAGGAGATGGTGTCTTTAGGTGTTTTAATTTTACCATGTCAGATTACAGAATTTTTTTTTTGGGGGGGGGGGGAGGAGTCGATAATGGATCAGTGTTAAAATGCATGAAAGTGGGAAGCACTTCATCATAGAAATGAAAATGGGTAAAATAGTTAATCCAGCTCGACAGTTTTCTTTACAATACTTGACTTTTGCTGCTGTCTGACAACTCTGACATGTTTGTCAACTTCTGCATCCATTTACTGGTCTTGTATTAATTTTTCTTTTGTAGATCAAAATCTAGTGCCACTTTTAATTCTGCCACAAGCATGGCCTGTGTGGCTTTGACATGTTCTTTGCTAAAAACCGTTTTTGACCTCCTTAACAGAGTTTCTTAGTACTCAAAATGATAAGTTTGCTGCGTTTGGAATTGAGTGCCCTGAAACACTTGCATTCACATTGTTATCTTTGTAGCCATTGTAAATTTGTTTTGTTATTTGCAGTTTCATTAGAATTTGCTGAAGCAACTTAGAAGCAATCAAGTATGCAGGGGAAGTAATAGTGCTACAATGGAAAGAAATTTGTTCCCACAGTGAACCTACAGACTGTTACTGCTTGATAAATGTTGTATTAAAGCATTGTTGATGTTAACGACCTGACTTGGTTTATTGCTTATTTAGTCCAAAGGGTGGGAAAAGAAGACTGTCCTCTTATACTTGGTCTAGTTTGATTCTTGGTAAGGTCCTGTAGACCACACTTTCTTTTCCAAGTTTAGGTTCTTTAGACCGCATTTCTTTTGCTAAGTTTATTCAAATGTAAAGCAGTGAGCTACAACTTTACCTGTGAGAGCTGTCTGTACGCCAGAGGCTCCCTGCCCAGCTACAGTACAAAGCCTAACTGTTTTGACATATTAAACTATTAAATTTACACACTACAAAGTGATTGTCTGTACCAACTACCGTGAGCCTTACCGGAAGATGGGACGAGACCTCTGCCAACGTATTGTTGATTGAGTCCGTTACTTGCCAAACCCTCAATTTCATGGCTGTAGCAGTTTATTTTTGCTCCAAATAGGCTAGATTCTAGAATACCCCCTCACTTATTAGCATTTGAATAGAGTGTATTGTTATCTCTGTCTCGTTCTTAAAGAGAAGAAGGCAATATGTAAATAAGTGAACGGATATTCTGAATTATGTCAATTACATATTGTTTAATCAAGAACTCATCGCTTTATTGACCATTGTATCTGTTCTGAATTATCTGTTCTGAATCTGTATCTGTTCTGAATTGTTTTGGGGATTCGGACGGTGCTTCATCAAGTCACTGAAATGATTTGAAACGGGTGCATTAGATAGAATCGGATGGAACTGACAGCAAAGAAGAACTTACCCCATAGTTCCGATTCTACAACGGACGGTGTGAGTAAAATGGAAATTTAAGGTGGTATTTAAAGGAAAACTGACTGAATATCAAACACCTAGCTTGGTCCCGACGGGCCGCCTGTTTACAACACTTCATTAGCGGCTTGTAGTTAGTTCCTTGTGGTGAAGACAATGAAAAACACTTAAAAATAACAGCTGAAAAGACAGCGTGATATTTTTTAACAGTATCAGATTAGAACGTTGGTGGGTGTACCATGGCACATACTCAAAGTACTTTGGCAAGTAAAGGACTGACTCAACCATATCCTGGTAAAGACTTGCATGTATTACTCGCTTCATACTGCAGTTAAAGCACGTGAAAGAACAATTCAATAAATGGCAGCTGAAACTGACCATGACTTAAGAAAATTGCGAATTTTGTTATGGAGACTATTGTCAACTCTCTCAGACAGGCACCTTTGAACGTTTGCCCACTGATCGTAGAAGATTTCACGTGTGAAGATTTCACGTGTGAAATACGACTGACACTGTATATTCCCTGAGGGTTTTCGAGAAACGACTTTTTATAAACAATAAAATGCGCCACCTTTACCTAGCAATGCTTTTAACATTTCTTGGACATTGTTACTCTGCGATCAGAGGCCCTTCGATCTTCCTAGATAAGTCGACTTATCGACTTCCCGGCTTATCCAGGAAGATCGAAGGGCCTCTGCTCGCAGAGTAGGACATTGTGCAATTTGCTAAGCAACTAGCGTGATGGCGGCGCGGTTACGTGGCTAATGTTCTTGAAGACGAACTGAATTATTATTCTCTCTTTCTCCTTTGGCGGCGTGTCACTTTTAGCGAATGGTGCAAAGTAACGCAAGAGACTCATTGCCGTGGAAATTTAAGATGACAATACTTCCATGCGGCAAACTCTACAGCATTCGTTGCCGTGTTATGGTCCTGTTTGTTCTCGTGCTATTTATCATCGTGCTCTTCGTGTGGTATTTCTCAGTTCATTTCGCACACGCTTCGTTCTCAAAGATAATTTCGCAGATACCAGGAACTTATTTTAGGGAAAATATTTACGGAATCATGTTTGATGCTGGCAGCACGGGCAGTAGAATACATGTGTTTACGTTCTTGAGATCCAAAGGTAAAAATGACGTGTGTTAACTTAATATTATTCCGGCGACAAGCTGGAGAAATATTAGTATGGGTAATCAAGTGGTGACGAGTGAAATTAGGGAATAATTTCACGCGCGTTTTCTTCAAAATCAAATAATTTCCCGAGCCTTTTGGCGAGGAAAATTATTTGATTTTGGACAAAATGCAAGTGAAATTATTCCCAAATTTCACGAGTATACCATTTGATTACTAATCAATATTATGGTTGACAAATTACGCTCACACACCGTAGGAAAATTTGCCATGGCAACATTGTAATTTCACATGTGAAATTATAAATTAACGCTGAAATTTCGTGCCAAAATTAAGGAGTAATTTATCACTCATGATATTAATTACATAATCCTCCAGCTTGTCGCCAGAATATTTAAACGCCCGTGAAATTATTCTAATTTCACTCGTCACCATTTGATTACCCATACTAATCAAATGTATACTCGTGAAATTAGGGAATATATTTCACAAAACACGCGTGAAATTATTCCCTAATTCCACTCGTCACCATTTGATTACTCATACTAATTCCTCTGGAAATTTTCTCGAGAGCCATTCCATTCTTTGTGGGTTTTGTTGCTGAAAAGAATGCCTTTTTAAATAGTTTGGAGTGGTGACAAAGGGACTCAAAGTGCATTGACGGCACGTACAACATGACGCTTTATAAAGGCCTTCCCTATGGGGTATTTGACTATAATAACTGGCAACATCGTAGGGAATTTGACCAAAATTTTTCTAAAAAGTCAAATTAAATGCTCGGGGATTTCCCCAGCCTACTCTAATCTATTATTAAGAACTCTTATTGACTTTGAACCTTTTCAAAAGAATAATTTTTGTTTATAAGAGTTGGCAACAGCTTGTCTGGTTTGACCCAGTGTGAGAGTTTGATCAACAGTTTCAAAGAATTTTACTCTCATTGACTCTTGCTCTCATTTAGCCCAGGCTTGACACATCAGGTGTCAAGTCAGCAAGTATCCTTTTCTTAAGGCCTACAGGTGTCTTTGAATGATACATAGGTAAAGAGACGCTCTGCTCGCTTGATGGTAATCTTATGACACTAGCTGTTAGTTAGTTATTGTTAAGATGATTTATGATGTATGTGTTGCCATGGTAAAGTAACCCTCCAAATACATTTGTGACCTAAACTTTTTATGAAAGCATTTTGCAAAGCTGGCAATATTTTCAATTTCATGTTTAAATGAGGAAGAAATCTGTAGTGTAGAAATCAAGATAAAACAAAAAAAGTATCTTACCGATTTTAAAAAGGCCATATATTTCAGCACAGGAGGCCCAGGAAATGTGTGTGTGTGTGTGTGTGTGTGTGTGTGTGTGTGTTTTCTAATTTTAAAGGATTTATATGGGAATAATAAATTATGAGGTATGTGTGGAGGTCCCCACAGTGCCATCAACTTTTCTTAAATTCGCCAGCTACTTAAAATCTTTTTGACAACCCTGATTAGTGCATGTGCAGACACCCTATTGTGGTGTCATTGTGGTGTGTTTCAGCATGGCGTGGATCCCTGCAGAAAAACCTCACAGGGTCTTTGAGGATCCTTCGAGTTCTTCAAGGACTACTCTTTGAGCAGAGGCCCTTCGATCTTCCTAGATAAGTCGGGAAGAGGAAGGAACCTCTGCCAACCGCCTCGACTTTCTTTGATTTGCCGCTCATCCAACTGTCTGGATGAGTCAGACCAGTTTCGAGTAGTCAAACCGGTTTTTCGTTGTTTGCACATGATCACTCGCACGTGATCAGTATTTTTGAATTTACATCGGCATGGCAGTTATGACCTTTGCTCTTGTGATTATTGTGAGTTCACGTGGGTATTTCCTCCGTCACGGCGAAAGCAGAAAGCTACGAAATTTTGTTTTATAGTTATACATAAACATACGGCATTTGAAAAGTGTAAACTATCTTGAGCGTGTGAGGAAATATATATATTTTTTTCAGTTACGGCGTGTCTTTCAGAGAGATTTTCGCAAAAATGTCGAATGTTTATTTCAGTTTGGCGGATACTGGTCACGCTTGACTGACGCTCGGTTACCTTTGAATTTAACGCATGCATGCTCAACAGGAAAAGTCGAGGCGGTTGGCAGAGGTTCCTTCCTCTTCCCGACTTATCTAGGAAGATTGAAGGGCCTCTGCTCGCAGAGTATTCAAGGACCTGCTAAAGATCCTCAAGGATAAGGATCTTTTAAAGATCTTTGAAGGATCCGCAACCTAGGGGCTCACCTTGATGCAGTTGTTAACATCACATATCATTTAAGAGCAATTTTCAAATAAGAGAGAATTTGCACTTGGAGCTTCATTGAAAAAGAGGCTCAAAGGAACAACTCAGGCAAAGCTTGTAGACTGTGTTAAGAAACTTCTTTTCTTTTTCTTGATTAAAGATGGGCAGTTGGAGCTAAGCAAAGAACACTTTTATCAAGTCAAACCAGGTCTTTCAGCATATGCTAAGGATCCTAAACAGGTGAATAAAGAAATATTGTGTGTACAAGGGAGATAGCTAGACAATGTATCATTGTATGTAATTTGGCAGGAGGATGGTCAATGTTCTTGCATGGTTTTCAGTAGTTCTCTAGAACCATAATAAAAGTTAAAGATCCATTTGGGTTTTTTAAGATGACGCAAGGAAAGGCTAGCCTCTTAGTTACTGAAGATAAATTATTTCTTATTTTGAACTGCATGGTTTCTTACACTTTTGTTTTTGTGTCTGTTTAAGTTGTCAGATAAAACTTTTTTTACAATAAAATTATTATGTGGAAAAATCATTCTGTTCAATAAGGTGCATGTGCGACGTTGTGAAAGCCGAAGATGTCATTTTTATGGTCTGTAAGTGCTGTTACATTAACTGTAATGGGCCATAACGCCTTGTTAACGTCCGGTTGTTTTGTATGTTTTTCCTTTCTAGGGAGCACACTCAATAGAGGGCTTACTCAAGAAGTCTGAAGAAATCATACCCAAAGAAAGATGGAAGCTAACTCCAGTTTCTCTTAAAGCTACTGCTGGGTTACGATTATTGCCGTCAAACTCTTCTAAACAATTACTAGCAGAGGTAAATAACTGATATGCTTCCATTTGTGAAGTATATGATCTGACAGGAATTTGGCAAGGCTGTCAGGAGTGGTTGGGAAATAATGTTGGTAGGTAGAAGGGTTCGATAATAAATTATTGACACTTCATGGGTGAATAATACTAATGAGAACGAGAATGAGAAATTGAGAGTGACAGCCAGAGACCCAGAGAACAATTGAAGGGCTTAGGGAAAGTACGTTTTTTATTTGGGGGGGGGGGGGGGGGGGGGGGGCCGGGGCTTCGGAGGGGAGGGTCCTTAGTAACTTTTTTACAAATTGGCGAGGGTGAAACCTGTTTTATTCTCAACCGGGGGAGGGTAACAGTTTTTGTAGTGAGGAAAAAATTACTCCATGTCGCTTCTCCTTTGTATATACAAGCAAAGCTACCAGTTTGGGTTCGGGAACCACTCCAGGTCTTCATCTTTCCACTTCTCTGGACTTGCGCTTTCACTTGTTCCCGCAGCCAAATTGTGCCATCAACAGAGTCAGAGGAGTAGCGGGCATCCTTTTTAGAATGGCGAGTCGGCAAACAGCCACAATAGCCGGCACAAGTTGCTCCATCAGACCTCATGAAATCCTCGCATTCACCACAAGCACATTTCCCTCTTTCTATTCCTCGTACATCCTTGCCCATTTTCAAGTTTTCACCATACAATCACACGCCACGCAATTAACTACTTTGTGCGCAGATGAATGCGGTTATATGAGTAACACTTCCAGTTTGTTATTTTCACTTCCGGTTATTTTTGTCTTGGATAAGTTGTCGGGGGGGAGGGTCAGATGTTTTTGCTTGGGTATTTTTGAAGGGCCATGCATTAATCCATTCCAGGAAGTGGGAGGGCTACGACTTTTTTCGCAAAAAAATTCTAA
>BLFK01000535.1:320979-332060 GCA_014634185.1 Astreopora myriophthalma
GGGGGGTCCACAAATGGACAAATCTCTTGCTGAAGGGATCGAGAGGCATAGCCTAGCTGGACAGCGGGTCACTCTTCTCCGTTCAAATGTCGGCGGTAGCATACATTGCAGATCTGTTGGGCATACAGATGTGTGTGTCCTATGTATTCAACAGTGTGGCAGCAGCTACCCTCCGGCGATGGTTAAGATTGGGTATAGTCATCTGCAGTGCAGAGGCCTCATCAACATCAATCCCCATGATTTGAAGTGCCTTTCTTCGGATGTTATCAAGTTGGTGGAGATGAGTAGTTGATGCATGGGCCCCGTAAGTGCGCCATAGCGCTCCTGGCTTGGGGCTTGGCTTAACTACAGAATACAGGGCCACACAGGGCCAGCACATGCAAATTAGTTAGAAGCTTTTGTAGAACGAGACACACAACAATGGGAGCTTTTGTTATTCAATGATATGGAAATAAGTGGCCCTGTATTCTGTAGTTAAGCCTTGGGGCTTATATACAGTCGCTCTGCCAGTGATGTCAAGTTTGCTAGCGATCTTCCTTTTGAAGTGTGCCAATCCTTTGGACAACCCTTGCAGATACAGTTGACAGGTGTTTAGACCAAATGAGTGTATTGTCCATGGATAACCCTAGAATCTCAAGATGGTCCTTTAGTTCAAGATGGTCCTGCAGTTTGGCAGTGTTCCCCAAACTGCAGCAGGGGACTACATGGATGTCTTTTTCCTTAACTTACCATGGCTTTACACTTGAATGGCTCAAAGGTGACTTTCCAATCATCAGCCCACACTCTCATCTTTTCAAGGCCTCTGGTAAAGCTGGCAGCAAATTTACATCACACTCCTCAGCTGATCCAATCAGAGCATAGGGAGTCGAGTAATGGATGTGAAATTTACATCTTCGGTGACATGAATATCGATTTTTTAAAATGTAATGAACATGCTCATACTGGAGAATTTTTAGACATGCTTTTTGCCAATACCTTACTGCCAATTATTACCAAACCTTAAAGACTTACTGATTACACAGCAACACTTATTGATCATACTGATTTATACAAACTCTCTTCAACATTTTACAGCAGGAATTCTGCAGTAAATATACAAGATCACCTTCCAGTTTTTTGTATTGTAAAAACCCAGCCCTCAAGGAATAAGAGCATAATATACTTTAGAGATTACTCTAAATTTAAGAACCGATGCGTTATTCCTAGATGATGTAAATCTGATTAATTGGCATGAAAATTCTTAAACCAGATAAGACTTTAAATGAGAAAGTGCATGATGCAATTAGTACCCTAAATGAGATTGTAGAGAAACATGTACTTGTGAAGCAGGCTAGCTGAGCCAAGGAAAGACAACTAATAATAAGCCATGGCTTACTAAGGATATCTTAAAGTCAGTAAAACAGAAATAGAAAAAGTGTATCATACTCATTTCCTAAGTAAAGGTGCACAAAAAATAGATGAGTATAAAGAATATAGAAATATCCTTACACATCTAAAGAGCAAGGGCAAAAGCAAGACAGACTATTATAGAATACAATTTTTAAAACAGAAGGATAACCTCAAGAAAAATTGGAACCTTATTGGTACTCTTGTTAAAAGGAAAACTGAAAAGTCAGACATCCTGCAAGAAGTATTACAATAACAAGACTTTCACACAGGAGGAATGTATTGCCGATTTATTCAATGATTCCTTTGTGAATATTGGGCCAATTTGGCAAAGAAAATAAAAACTGAAAATATAGATCCTACACAATGTATAAACTCTACACCAGCAAGCAGTTTTTATCTTGCTCCTATAACCCAAGCAGAAGTATTTGCATTATTTGCTGGGCTAAATGGCAACAAAGCATCCCTTAGTGTTCCTAATAAGTTGATTAAACTTGCAAGTGGACAACTCTCTAGACCCTTCACTAAAATATGTGAGTCAATATCAACAGGGTATCAAGTTCCTGAAATTTTTAAAACATCAAAGGTAACTCCTATATTTAAAAGTGGTAGTGTATCTGAATTAAGAAATTACAGGCCAATGTCAGTTATTTCTCCTTTTAGCAAAGTGTTAGATAGACTGGTATATCATCAGCTTATGTCCTTCTTAGAAAAGCAACGTATACTTTTCAGTTCCCAGTTTGGTTTTTGAAAGGGATATATTCCACTGAATATGCCATCTTAGAAAATCTTGAGAATCTGGAAACAGCAATAAATGATAAAAAAATAACATGTGGTATCTTTTTAGATTTCTCAAAGGCCTTTGATACAATCAACCATGATATTCTTCTTGAAAACCTGTATAAAAATGGAATTTGGGGGCTCCCTCGTGTATGATTTTCAAGCTATATAACTAATTGAAAGCAATATGTCAAAAGTAGTAATGCAGAATCTAGCTTAAAAACTATTACATGCAGTGTACCTCAAGGATCCACTCTGGGGCCGATGCTGTTTTTGCTGTACATCAATGATTTGCCCAGCCCTTCAATGAAATTGACCTTTAAAATCTTTGCAGATGATACAAATATTTTGTACTCTTCAGTAGATTTAGAGGAACTGCAAATAGTTATTAATGAAGAGCTTGGAAACATTATAAAATACTGTGCAGCAAATATGTTATCAATTAATTTTAAGAAGACCAATTATATGAATAACCTCACATCAGCGAAAAGCAAATATTAGAATAACGATCTGTGATATGGAGAAAAAAATCAAAATATTAAATACCTGGGTGTTTTTATCGATGCACAGCTAAGGTGGGAGGCACAGCTTCAGTATATTAACAACAAAATAAAAAACATTGGAATTCTGTATAAGCTAAGATATTATCTCCTCTGAGAACATTCAAGCAACTTTACTATACACTCATATATCCATACCTAAGTTATGGGTTAATGAACTGCCAGGATACTGCATGCCAAACTAAGTTAAGAAAAAAACTCAAAACTAGTCAGAATAAGTGTCTTGGTTGCATTTTCTTTGCAAATAAAAGAGAAAGTTCAACACCATATCATATACTATTAGAGATCTTAAAATTAGAGGATATTTTAAAATTAAAAATTGGTTCTCTTGTGCACAAAATACAGTATCAAAAACAAGAATCACCTCCTGCTCTCGGCTACGATTTGGTTTTGCCTTCCTCTGAAGTCCATAACTATAACACCAGATATGCCACTAGTCAAAACCTATACAGACCAATCTCCAGAACTAATTATCGATTAGCAAGGTTTAGAGTAGTGAAAGCACAAATCTGGCAAACAATTCCAACTGAAATTAAGTGCCTGCCTTATAACACTTTCAAGAAGGAATATAAATGTTTCCTTCTTGACAGTCAGAGATGAACGATGGTAGTAATTTTTTATTTATGTAGATTTTGCTGTTCGTAGTTATGTTCTAATTTTAATTATGTACGCTTCTTTTACACTGATTTAGAGTCCTGTACTAATTTAGATACCTGACTTCCTCCACTTAGTAACTGTACTGTGGTTGTGCCAACTCGAAAGCTTGGTTTATTTGGCCAGTACGCACGTCTCCGTTTAAGTAATAATCCTTCATTGTTTTATTCTTTTTTTTTTCCTTTCCTTCTTTCTATGAACTTGCTGTACCGGTAATCTGAATAAGTGTGAATAAACTTGAACTTGATTAATCGTGTATAAATCATTCTCACATACATTGAAGAGATCATCAATGAAGGTCGAGAAGAAAAGGCGGGCCGAGAGGTGAACCTTGAGGCACCTATGCGTTGATGTGTGCAGTACGTATAGGATGATTGACCAGACAGAACGACGCTAACCGATCTTCCGGAGAGATGAATCAGAAGCCAAGTGTGCGCTTGGCAGCCAGGGTGGCGAGGAGCTATTATGCCAGACTCGAAGGCTCCATTGATATCAAAGTCTACAACGCATACCTCTTCTCCTTTGTCCAGACATGTGTTCCACTTCTGAGATAAGACTGTCGGCGGATCAACAGTGCCATGTCCAGGTCTGAATCCATACTGCCGGCTCGAGATCAAATCGTTAGCAAATGAGTACTTCTGTAATTGCTAATTCCCGACTGCTTCCGTGACCTCACTGATGCAGCTCAGGAGAGATATAGGACGGTAATGCGAGGTGTTTGCCTTAAGGGTGCGTTTTTTTTGGGTGATCCAAAAAGGATCATTGATCCAAGATCACTTGGATCATGGTGCATCAAAGGAACCGATGAATGCACTCTGGGAAAGGATTCTTCGGTTCCTTTGATGCACCACGATCCAGGTGATCTTAGATCAATGGTCCTTTTTCGGATCATCCCAAAAAAACGCACCCTTAGTATCGCGTTTTTGCACTGGTGTTACCGAAGCAGTTTTCCACTGACTTGGGAATACGCCCTGTGAACACAGGCGAAAGAGGCGACAGAGACTACTTCCAAGCTCCGCGCTGCATTCCTTCAGGACTCTATATTGCACTTTGTCAGGGCCACTAGCCTAGTCTGGCTTCAGGATGTTATAGAATGTCCTTTGGCTTGAAGATAATGTTCTCATGTTCTCCAGGGAGCTGTTTGTGGATTTTCCAATGTTTGGAGCTGGGTCGTCGCCATCAGGTAGTGTACATTTATCTGCAAATGTGCGGCAGAACACTCCAGCCTTCTCTTTAGCCGATGCATTGGAGACATTGTCTAACTCAATAACAGGGATGCAAGAATGGCCAGAACGTCCAGACAGGGATTTTACAAATTTCCACCCCTGGGTTGTGATCTGAAGTTCCAGAGCTGACACGAGTCGTAGCTGTAGCAGGTAAATCACTCATATAACGAGGTCAAGAATCTGATCTCCTCTTGTTGTTTCTGTCACAATCTGATGTAAGCCACGAGAGTCTGTAAGGTACTCAGTCTGCTGGCCAGCTGTATCGGTAGTGCGACTTTAATTTGGAGCTAGTCCGGCTTGTGATGAAAGTCACCACTGGTATTATAGAATGGGCACCAAATTCATTCAGCTTGGACAGTGTGTTGGACTGGTCAAGTTAATCAAGTACATCATACACAGTTTGCACTTGGAGGACTGTCCACGGCTCCAAGAAATAACGTTTGAGAAAGAAGAGCTACCGAGAACCACACAAGCTCAAGTTCCGTAGGATTTTTCTGCAGGTCATGATCGATTGCAATCCCGTCCAGGCAGTACACTACTATTCCACCTTCAGTAGTTCTTTTCCTGTCTCTGCGTCAGCACATAGAATAACCAAAGGTAGTGACACAATTCGCTCCGTCTGAGACACTGAGACGAATGCAGGAAAGTCTCTACACCAAGAACAACCGATCTCAGCCGCCAAAAAATTGGCTTTCATTGGACGTTTTTAAACCTCCAGCGTTACCAACGAACTGTATGGAGCATCAGCCCTGAGGAAAGCATATCAATTCTCAGTATAAATGAACGCCTGCCCTGGATAAGCAACGCCTCTTGAAAAACTTATACCCCACCGAGTTGTTGTAACTTTCAAGATGCAATCAGCGCCGTCAGCAAAGATCCTCCTAAATAACCGAGCATACTAATTCAGGTTACTTCGGCCCAGTTTTATTTACGTTTATTAAAATATTTCATTAGTGTGCCGGACGGCCAAGGATAGGTTTAAGCAGAAACAGTTGCTATTAAAGTGAGGTCATTACGGTACTTGAGTCAGTAACATTTCATATGGAATGCTTTAGTCGCAGGTACCCGGCCTGAATCAGTGTCACCCTTCCTGTGGTCATGTTTGATCTAAGACAGTTGACGCCGATACACCTTACACCACCGCTGCATCCAGAGACTGTGCTCAGGTAAACATGGATCAGGCAGAAATACAGAAGGACAAAGAGTATTATGGGGTGATTAATACCATGCTTTAAAAGGTAAGAGTACGGGATGCTAGTAAGGAATTCTAAAAGCTAGGGGTTCTTAGCAAGTTTTTTGATTCAGGCTCCTTTTTGCGCTTATCGGTCACACATTTGTTTTCAAATTCTCGCACTTTAAAACTCGCAAAACAAAGAAAATGACCAAAAATGCCCGGCGAAAATGGCCGAACCGTCCGACTGTGTTGCATCCATTTTTACACAACTCAGCCTACTTGAGGATTAGCTTCCTGCTATGAAATGAGGTTTGACTCCTTAACCACTTTTATACGGTGTTTCGTGCTCATAAATTAAACCTATTATGAAAATTCTAAAACAATATTATATTCAATCTTTGAGCTTGGCTTCTACCTTTGGAACGGGACACAATAGAGTACCAATTGTTGGCAACTCATTGAATTTTTCGTTCCTTTTGTGTAACGTGGTCTCTGTCTATTTCCATCGAGCAGAATTCTATTGTTTTCCACCACATCCCAATGGGAACAACTTCTGTTTAACGAAAATATTTATTCAAATTTTGTCCAGTTACTCATTAGAATGCATAAATGAAATTCAGAATAAAACAATTCATCTCCAGCGGGCCTAAAACCTAAACCTAAAACAGAAGTTTGATGAGATGCTTATGAAATTGAAACGCCGCATAACAGTAGTGGAGGAATCAAACTTCATTGTACGGTGGATAGCTAGTGCTCAAGTCGGATGTATTGCGTAGAAATTGGTAAAATACGGTGGGAATTTTACTCTTTCTTATTGTTTTGGGTATTTTCATTTTGGGAAACTCGAAAACAAATACGGCAGGCAGGAAATTTAACCAATCAGATTGCAGGATTTAGATCACGTGACCAATCAGATAGCGCGAATTTTCTTATCTTTCGAGTTGATAAGTTGGTATGGCAACGCAAACGCAAAGCAAATGCAGCAGGCAGCGACTTCAACCAATCAGATTGCAGGATTTAGAGCACGTGACTAGAATCGACCAATCAGATAGCGAGAATTTTCGTATATTTAGAGTTGATGAGTTGCCATGGCAACGCAAACGAATGCAAAATGTGGCAGGCAGCAAGTTCAACCAATCAGATTGCAGGATTTCGATCACGTGACAAAAATTGACCAATCAGAGAGCCCTGAATTTGAATTTCGATCATCACGTCGGAATGCAGAATTCTAGCTCTCTGATTGGTCAATTTTGGTCAAAAATCAAGTTTGATCGAGATACTGCAATCTGATTGGCTGAATTTGCTGCCTGCCGCATTTTTAAAATTTTTTCGAAAAAATGAAAAAAAATAAAAAATCTTTTCTCCCTTTTCCCTCTCGTCCACCTTCCCGTGGAGACCCCCCTTCTCATTCTCCTGCCCGTGACGACTCCCCTCCTCAATTTCTTCCTTGACATGATTCCTCTTCTCGTTTTCTTCCTCCATTATAGCCTCCTCCTTTCTTTTACCACTTTCAGCGTCATCACTTACCTTTTTCGACGATATTTCTTCACCTTTTCATCTAATTTACTTGTCTGCCAACTGATACTTGCCTTTTTTTTCAGACTCTGTGTTGCCCCAGCTGTGAGTCGAACTCACGACCTCTCGCGCCAAAGTCGAGCGTACTATCACCTGTGCCATCCAGACAACTGCGATTATAGGTGGAAAATTTTTTCTACAAATTTACAAGCATATTTTTACCCCCCCCTTCAGAAAAAAAGAAAGTTAGAAAATGAGTAAATGTGTGTGCGACCCCCGATTGATTTTATTCCATAAACCTTAGTACCGCTACCGTCCACAGCAAAGCAAAACCATGTGTCTCCAAGAAAGCCTCGTTATCATGAGGAGGTTATATGCAAATGAGAATGCAAATTAATGCAAATGAGACATTTGCATTTGCAACGGAAAATGCTTTTTTGCCCTTGAATAAGACACTACAGGGTGGTTGTACAAGAAGCTATATTAGAGTCACTTCACACCTCTGTCTTCCAACATTTGAACGGATTTTCAATTAACAGCAAGAGTGGACAATGAATAGGTGGGCTTGTAAATACTGTAAAAATTACAAGTTTTATTCTGTTCTGTTAGGTTGATATGAAGAGTGAAAAACAAGTACACTGAACATGGGTAGTTTTATTTTGTTTATTCTGTCAAGGACAATAGGCTTGACTTCTAATAAAGCAAATGGGAAATTTTTTATAACTGAAAAATTATCTGTTATTATTGCTTCCATACCAAATTATTAAAACAATATTGTAACATGAATACAAAAGTACTATGTACAATTGGTAGAAGTGGGTAAAAATACCCAGAGTAATAACATATATAAAACTGTAATGTCAATTATAACCTTGTCATTTTATCTTATCCATATCTTAAAATCTGAATCACAGAGTATAGAGCAGTTTTCACGCTTGTCAAAAGTAATATTATTCGATTGCTTCAGTTTTGGTTTGCTCTGAAAAACTTGAGCTAACTGTTCAACCAATCAGATGCAAAAGCTCAAACCCATTTTTACTCGCTTTGCATTCTGATTGGCTAGTAAAACGAAGTCATGACTTCATTTGTGCTTGGATGAAAGAAGCCAAAAGTTTTCCTTTGACTTACAGCTACTTGATAACTATTAAGTAAAGCTAAGTCTTCAGAATTCCTGAAGTTAAAGATTCTGGCTTAAGTGTAATTTTATTAAAGGGCTTTCCAGAAATGCACACCAGATCCATATCAAAGAATAACATATCGATTAGTTGTTTATATAACAGTGAATTTTCTTTGGCAACGTCTTGTTTATGAGGAGGATTCCGTGATGAATTCACATCAAAGACGGGGGGACATTTGAAACAAAAGCATAATAAAAAATGTCATCAGGAAACCCAAATTAATGGCTGAAAACCAGATCCATATCGAAGAATAATATATCTATTAGTTGTTTATATAACAGTGAATTTTCTTTGGCAAATTCTTGTTTACGAGGAGGATTCCGTGATGAATTCACATCAAAGATGGGGGGACCCTTGAAACAAAAGCATAATAAAAAATGTCATCAGGAAACCCAAATTAATGGCTGAAAACCAGCCTCTGGTTGAGAGTCCTTTATTACCTTTTCTAAATAATAGAGAGTTTACATCAATTCCATACAGACACAAGCACAAGTTGTGGCCAGTTCAAAACATAACCAAGTGTCCTCACAGGCTCTAAAAAACAACCAAACAGAGACCATGTAGGCCCATTGTCATTTGTCCAAATGCAACTGGATGATGCCACAGATGCAAAAAAAGGGTTCTTTTGCTTATTTGTTACTCTGCAATCAGCAATAAATCAAAGTTAAAAAACATGAAGTATGAGGCAGAAAGGCATACATGCCAACTCAAGAAAAACTCTAGAAAAACAAACTCTAGAAACAACTCTAGAAAAACTATAACAAAACTAAAACAACTCTAGAAAAACTATAACTTGCAATCACATCTTTACACTGAAAGATTACAGCTACTGACATTTTATCTTGTCCGGCCACCTTGTATTGGTCCCTGGCTGACCTGCTTCCGAGTTTATTTTCTGTTATTAAATAGTCCTAACTGCATTTGCCAAGGATGGTAAAGGGGGCTAAACACACATGTATAGCAACTGGCTACAGCGGCAACACAAAAAATATACATAGAGTCCTCTTTCATGAATGCAAGTACAAGATTCCCTAAAAGATACAAGAGAGTAGGCCCAAACACAGCTACACAATACTGAGCACAAGAAAGGACAAGAGTTTGTGCTGCTCAAACACTGAGAAAATGCTAACAAGCAGATTGAAAACAACAGTAAATAAGAAAATGAAAAAAAAATGTCAGGTTCATACATCAATTTCAGGTAAGGCTTGAAATTCAGGTTAAAATAAATCAACTTGGCTTGAATCTTGATTTTCTTTGCCTCCTAATCGCTAATTCTTCACAATCAGGAATAATTATTCATGAGTATAAATAATTATGAATAATTGTTCATGATTACGAATAATTAGGGTTAGAGGACAAAACGAATTGAAATTCAAAATTTGAACCACAACAGCCACATACCAGTGAAAAGAAATAAAACTTGATCCACGCAGAATTACTTCAAAGTCATCACGTAACACAACAGTGTTCCTCATGGCAGCAGACCTGTTCGAGATAACAGAAATAAAAACAACTCATTGAAGGAAACAAAAAATGCAAATGATAATAATATCAAGAACAACCCATTCTGGGTATCAGTGCTTGTAATTAAACCCCTCCCCTTCTGTAAGTCAAATTTGGAAATAAGCACCTCTTTCTAATAAGGCCTCCTCCCCTAATTCCCCTTTGCCGCATCACATTTTGAAATTTGACGCTACTATTCTTGATTTGCTCACCCATTTAACCATTGATAGTTAAACCACTTGGTTTTGCCTATATTAGCAAACTTGAAGTGTTTTGGGTTTTCTTTAGAGATTCTTTTCAGATCAAACTGTTTAAGAATTGGAATAAGCTCCATTTTCAATTATGCCCCCTTTCTAACAAAACACTGTTCAAAACACCTGAAATTAAATTAAAAAACAAAAACAAAAACGAAATCATGCATTCTACTGGGAGCCATGTGGTGGGAAATTTCTGTTAACACTCACCTGAAAATGATTGTGTAGTAACTTTCTTCATGTCAGTTAACTTCTTAACCCTTCCCTGCCAAAGGGGTACCCTAGTGATGAGTAAAATCATCAGGTGTTAGCCAGAGTAAATCTGTAAATGGCACTCTTGGGCATTATTTAAAGGGTTAATCATTGTTTAATGATAGTCATATTTCCATTGCGCAGTTGGCAAACTGCATATGGAAGAAAGTAAGCATTCTAGTCAACACAGGGAGTGAGTGATAGGCATACTAACTAGTGTTCATCACAAGACCGATATCCCTAAAGGAGGCTTGAAAGGGTTTTTAGCATAGTGCGTGTGCAGGCTGCATGCACCTTGCTCACATCAGATAATGAATCAAAAGTAATACAAATTTAAAGTAAAAGATATGAGATGTCAATAAACTTATTTCAGAAATCAGCTTTGTGACCTATGCTGAATGTTTTCGTGCAATAAACTCACAACTTTGACTATCATTTGACAAATTTTACAAAAAAAACAAGTGTGGATTTTTTTAGAACCGTTAGGAGGCCTTTTTTGTTTTATCTCAATTTCTACATTACAGATCTTTTCTACCCTACAAATTCACACAGGAGGTGGAGAACATTGCAAACTTTGGAAAATGCTCACAAAAAAAAAA
>BLFK01000535.1:337643-350333 GCA_014634185.1 Astreopora myriophthalma
CAAAATGCCTAACAGGGGAAGGCGCTCTGAGTCAAATTCCTGTGTATGAAAATGTTGTGTGTCATATCCGCCATCTTGAATGTAGCATCCACCATCTTGAATGTTGCAAAGACCCTGGGAACTTGTCAATCTGGGGCAACTTGTACGTTTCAAAATGCCTAACAGGGGAAGATGCTCCGAGTCAAATTCCTGTGGGTTGCCCGCATCTCCCCCAACCTGGGGTTTAACATCGATAGGTGCATTAAAATTCTCCACAAGGATAATGCGAGAAGAATAGTTCTCTTGTAGCATAATCTCGAGCAGTGTAGTGTAGCAGTATTCCAGAAGTCATGCATATTTATCGAAGACAAATTCTAAGTGAAAATCAACCGGCCGAGTAATTTGCACTTGATCTCTTTAAATAATTATATTATTCTTTATTAATTAAATAATAATAATTTTTATTTTATTATTTTTATTTTATTTTATCCTATTTATTTATTTATTTATTTAATGTATGTATGGATTTATAGTTATTTGGCACGTTCACGTTTAAACGAGTCTTGCACTCATCCGTGTAATGTGGATAAATACCATACCATACCATACCATTACTTCAGGTCTTAAGAAGCTTGAAATTGAATATTTTAAGAACAGTAAGATATAAACGGCAGTCTGCAATGACCTCTCGTGGAACATGATTCAGAAGATTTCAAATAAACCAGACCTTACCTTAGAAATTACATCAAAAGCAAATATTAAGAGTTCTTGAGGTTAAACGGTGAATGATGGCGGATATGACAAAAATGTTGTTTGTCATATCCGCCATCTTGAATGTCGTATCCGCCATCTTGAATGTCGCAAAGACCCTGGGAACTAGGATGGTCGAAATCTCTCCTTTTCCTAGTACCCATTCCCCCAAAATGCCACACGGCCCTCTCAAACAAGATTTCTCTTTTCCTTCACTGTTTCTGTGTTTCACTGGTTTTTGTGCTGAATAGTGGAGGTAGCCGCTGTACTATGTCATCTTAGTAGAAATCCACTCGAGTAGTCAAATAAATTTAGTAGAAATCCACTCACATGCTACCCTCCAATTCATTCCAATTTTTATTGATTTTAAGATTTGAAGAAGCCGTTATTGTTCAAAACGACGGCTTTTCTGTTACTCACTATCCAGCACGCAACAGATAGCGAGATAGTACGTGAGTGAATTTCTGCTAACAAACAATCAGATTATGAGATCGAGATTTCTATCGCGTGATAGTTGACGAGGGCGCAGCCCGAGTCAACTATCACGCATAGAAATCGAGAGCGAATAATCTAATTGTTTTAGTATAAATCTACTAGTCGTTCAAAACTAAACAAGTAAATTACCTATATCCTCATCGCAGACACTTCGAAAACGCCACGAAGTGGCCGCCGTTTTGTTGAAAACTGCTACTCGCTATCTATCACAGAATAGATAGCGAGTAGCGTAGCCAATCAGAGCGCGGCATTCGTGATAGAACGCTAGTAGATTTATACTAATGAGTGATAGATGGTGAGTAGCAAAAAAAGCCGTCATTTTGAACAATAACGGCTTCTTTCAAATCTTAAAATCAAAGAAAACTCGAACTCGTAGTATCATGAGCTTTATTCACGCGGCGGCCATATTGGTTAGGAACAACAGAACTCGTATCCTGAGCCTCGAGTTGATAAGTTTGAGAACGAATTCCGGGGAAAGAAAACAAAGGTTTTCAGTCCCTCGGGATTCAAAATGGCCGCACCGTGAATAAAACCCATCTTTAAATACTTGTGGTAGCAGTCAAGCAGGCCCGCAACGCGTGCATATCATTATTGCTTCAGGCTAATTTTTTTTTGTCGTTGAACATTTATATACCATTTATATACCATGGAAGCTGTCATCGATTTCTTGACTCTAATTCTTTATGTCCGGTCCGATAACTTAAAACGCTGGCCAAGTTCTTGAGTGTCACTAGGACAAAATTCCAATTCACGTGAATGAAATACCGAGTGTCTTGGCTGACCCTCATGGGCGCGCTCGGGATGCACGGCTACTCTGTTTCCATGGTAACGACAAAACAACGCAAACATGGGCCGTCTGAATCCCTGCACATTGGATAGCAGCATAAACGGATGGATAGTGGAGTTGAGTAGAATGAGCAACACTGTCACGTTGTATACGTTTGAACCGTAATTTACTGAAGAAGGATAATAAGTTAGCAAATACGTTGTGTAATTTGGTATGCGACAAAGAGTGTGAACAACAGTCACTAAGACAAGCAATTTTGTCAAATTTTTCCTCATTTGAATCCTCGCCGCTTGCGAAATCTCCGTCGCTTTTCTCTGTCTTTTCCACAGCATGTAGATAATTTGAGAGTATAAAATATACATCACCAACACTGAACTAGTACCAAGCAGGAAAATGCACACAACATAAGCTTTAGGAGAGATCCACTCGGGCCATTTTTCAAAGCAAAATTGAGTTTGTTCATCATAAGCAAAAACGGCCATAGTCGGGAAATTGGCTAGAGCAGCAGTGATCCAACAGAAGGCCACTACTCCCTTGAGACGGCTAGGGGTTAAACTCGTTCCACGATTTTGCACCTTAATGGACACGAAGCGCTCAACAGCGATGGCAATGAGCAGAAATCCAGATGCTGTGGAGCTTGTCCACAAAATGCCACTACCTGTTATGAACTTGCACATGTAGTCTCCTGCTGTTCCGGTGGGATGCCGAAAAGCGGCGTTCAACACATGGCGAGGCAGTATGAACAAACCAATTAAAATGTCGGAGATCGCCAGGTTGAAAATGAAATTGTTCATTGGTATTGCGAGGGATTTGCTCCGGTACAAAGCAATACAGAGAACCACGTTAAACGTTAAGCACGTTATTTCCAAGATGGAGAAAAGAAACAAGAGAGCGACATCTACTCCATCGCTCATGGTGTCGTTTTCAAACCCGCGAGACCTGAGAAAAATATAACACATACTGTTATAAGAAATGAAATCGAAAAGAATGGCGTTAATTCGTATGTTCGGTAACTCAATAAATAATAAATTTCCTATATATCTATAGGATATCAGTTTGGCACTTGATGTAAATCATTTTGCCTATTTTTTGGGTTGGAAATACCTTTGATGTATTTTGTGTATGACTATCAATGAAACAAGAATTACCATTGTTTTAATTCCAAGTGGTTTACTCTCAAAAGTTGAAAGAAGTTATTATCTACACTTTTCTTTCTTTTATACTGCAGAGATTTCGTATTAATAATAACAACACTAACGATAACGATAAAGGTGATGATAATTGCAAAATTCGCATGAGACGAAAAGCCGTGTTCAACGAAAGCTCGTCTTTTTCAAGGCGAAAAATTCGTCCAACAAGAAATCGGTGAAGAACCAGTTGCCCGTCTCAAATTTTTGCGTCTAAAACGCAACGCAGAGATTAAAAACCAGAAATCGTGCTAGTGGGTAGCTTGTCAAAAGATTACCTTGACTAATGACATAAGTGTTTTGGTGTCGTTTTGTCTACACATGTCAATTTTTCTAAAGGCACAATGTAAAACAGTATACAGTCCCCGGAAGGGGGAAGGCGTAATCCCTTATATATGGCCGTCATTGGGACGTGCGGCCCGACAGGGTACGGTTTTCAGGGTGCTTTGTCTTGAACAGGGTATCGATTTCATCACTTTCTGTCTTAAACAGGGTTTCACTACATCACTAAGCAAATGGCTTAAACAGAATAAGCTTAAACGTTTTTTTATAGAAGCATGACCAGAAGCCGCCAATCACCAGTGGGCTTCGCTCGACTTTGATAATCAGACAGCTCATTACACTACAAAAAAGATAAGTGAAAACCGGCAAAACGAGTGTATCATTATTTCATTCTAGTCTTGAACAGGGTATGATTTTGGGTTAAATGTCTTAGATAGGGCCTGAAAAATCTGAATTCTGTCTTAAACGGGATAGGGAAATCAGAGAATTGTGTCTTAAACAGGGTCAGGGTTTGAGCGCCCGGGCCGCACCTCCCTACCCAAGCATCTGTTGAGTACCCCCCCCCCGGAGATACCGTCCTCATTCAATATCCCTACGGCCCTTTAATCAAACGCCCTTCATTCGACCACACTGGCCCAATTTTTTTTCTCTACATTTGTAGCCGCTATTTAAATTCACTAGACAGTATTCTGCCTCACAAAATTTCGCTTGAGAGTTTTCCTTCTTATCAGAAATTGACATTGATATTTAACTTAACGAACCAACGCTAAAATTTTGCAATATAGGCATTAGAAAGAGGGACCAAAATTTTCCAATATATGACTTGGCATTTCTAGATCTCGGCATTTCTCATATGACTGCCTGGGGGCAACTTTAAAAAAAAGTTGAATTACACTATGAAAGATCTCCATTTTAACACTGAACCAGATTAATTTCCTCAAAATGCTTGATTTCTTGACCTTCTAATCCAGACTTACAAATATTAATTTTAAACTTTAATAATATTGAACATGCAATTTTTATTTAGCCTTTCGCTTACCTTTTGTTGAGGTAATTTAAATAATACCTTCTTTTTCTGTATTTACCCTCAGAGACAGCTGTTGGAACAAAATCGTTTCCTACGGACAGAAACAAAAAAAAAGCGGATGGCCAAGAGGTTGACCACATAGGACAGGTACCTTTCAAACGAAATTTCACCGTTTTAAATAGAGCGTGCAGCATTTTTACCTCCCTCATAAAACCGCGAAAACCTGCCCAGTGCATCAACTCGGAATTTTAGCTCATTTTAAGTTTGTTCATTTGTAAACATCACACGACAAGAGAAACATGCATATTCTTTCCAGCTTACAAAATTAGGCGTACCTCATGCTGTGTATCCGGAGCTAAGCCTTGCCCTTCCGTTTTTTTTTTTAAATTAAGGCTAGGAGAAATGCTTCCATAAGATCAGGTCAACTAAACAGCTGGCTGCCGGACTTACGATGAAAATGGCCATTGCATAGGGTTTTCTCGTTAAAAGTTGCATTGAACGAATGACAACAAACAAATCACCTCAATTTGTCAGTCCAGCTGAGCTAAAAGTTTGTCACACGTTATAATGTTGGGTTAGAAACAAAGTCGCCCTTTATTCTTTCCGACTGAAGCATAGAATCGATTTGAGGGCGGCAAGACAGGACTACTAAAAAAAATGCAGAAAAACATCGCTTAAAAGCGTAAAACCGCTATAAATGTCCTGCGGTCAAAACAGGAGACCGTATAAAAAAAACAAAAAACAAACACGACCAAAACTGGAAATTCACTAACCTCATTGCATCCTCTTTCGGTTACTTTCGTTTTGGAACAGCATTAGTTACCAAATCCGAATAAGCGCTTTTAGCGTATACCACATAAGTGAAAAGTGCTTTACGCGCGCGCTGATTGGCTAGCTCGGAGGTAATTAATTACCCGAGTACTATTCACCTCCGAGCGCGCAGCGTGCGAGGTTTTAAAAGTTCGCACCATTTGTCAAAAATAAAGTAAATTTTTGGTCCACTAGCTATTCAACTTGTGTGCTTCGCGGCTAGGTAAACACTCAACACTATTCACCTCCACTTCGGGTGGATAATTGTCAACCATGTTACTTGAAAAGAAGAAAACTCAGCAAACTGCCAAAACCACCAAAACTAGGAAAACAACGAGTTTTGATGCAAAAAAGCAAACTTTGACCGAGGTTAAACCGATACGAAAATGACCATATCCGTAGATGCCGGGGCCGTCGATCGAAGGGGCTCTAGCTGAGCATTGAAAGATCTAATGCCTCAGCAAGATATGGGCTACATCCCATATACGTCACTGATGTAAGATGATTAATACGCTCCTGTGATATAAATCAATTCCCGCGGTACACATCAGTAAATAATGTTCATAAACGACCTTTTCCGTATAGTTTCTCAGCCAAAGCATTAAAAAGCATTAAAAAGCTTAACCCTAAAGACTTATTAGATATTCCCTGAGCAAATTGAATCGACTTCTTCATTCAGATGGCATTAAAAGATAAGACAAAATGCCATTCGCGTTTTAACGTTTGGTCGGTTCAAGTCTCTCGAGGGAAGCAAATTTGTTGTGAACTTCTGCGAGGAACTGTGCTGTGGGCATTATATGGAAGTAATGAAATTGATTCTTACCTCCATGACAAAATACGAACGTGACATGCAGTTGATTTAAACGACACCTGTCCTCAGTTGCTTAGTGACGTGCAGGATATCAGTAGATTTCATGAAAACTGAACATTTTCAGTTAACGGCAACCAAGAATGAAGCTTACCTTGCATGTTGTTTACTGCCAGAGTAGAACACTTTTTCGACCGTTTTCTTTAAGTAATATGATACTAATACCCTGGGAAAGCTGCATCAGTTAAGCAGAATCAAGGTGAGATTAGGTTGAGGCAGTTTCTTCACGCACTTCGGTCCGTTTGCGAACACAAGGCATGCACAAAACGCATTAGATACCATAGAAATTTTTCAAACAAAGTTACAGGATTAACAAAAATGTTTTGACAATTTTTAGAAGGAAGCGCCATTGCCGAGACTTTTATTCACAATGACAAAAAATGTTCGACTTTCAATTAACGACTCGAATTTGTAATTTGTTCTTTCCAATGAAGTAATGAGGCAAAATCAAAGCAGAAAAGCCACTCACCTTGAGTAGGGTTTTGTCGGAGGTACTGTGATATACTTTAGCAGAACAAAAGCCTTTGCAGTTGTCGAAGGTACTGTGATATACTTTAGTAGAACAAAAGCCTTTGCAGTGGAGAAAGTAAACCACAGAACGCCGCTAGGTGCAAAATGTCTTGATAACTGATTAGCTGTCTAAACATCGTTTAACCTTTCAGTGAACTCGTATAATGACTTCAATATCAGAAGAGCTGATTAGCATTGACTCTCTTCGTTCTCTCTTCTCTCTCTTTGTTCTAACAGTTTACTTTGTAATCAAGCTTCGACGTGTTCGCTATTGATGTCACTGAGCCCGTTAGGGGAAGCACGTTTCAACATTTATTCATCAACAAATGTTGCAGCTCTTGTACATACGTTGAACAGTGTGTGTCATGCCACATTGAATGTTGAAATAGGCCATTTAATCATTTAATATGTTGAACGTTGTTGAACTCAGTTGAACGAAGATAGAGTCAAACTCTATTACGTTCTACAAGTCGCTGCAACACCTTTCAACACTGGTTTCTTGAGCAACAAATGTTGTAGGACTATGCTGAACAGTGTGTCACCATCTTTTCTCCAAACGATCAGATCAAAGTCGGATTGAGCCGGCAGTCCTATGGTACTATTACTGTGGAATTCAGTGCGGGCACACAGTCGATTACCAAAACAGCGCAGTATAGCTCGTGATTTTGTCAAGGGCACCAAACGAGATGCTTCAGGGTTAAATATCCGTCCGGGAAAGTCAAACCGTCCAAGGTTTTCGAATTGTACGTTTCCAAAAAGCTATAGATGTTTTGACTGAAACACGCAAAATATAAAAGATTCGAAAAGGGCGGGGAGAAATGGTCCCTTACGCTTTCCAAAGGGTTATTTTTCGCAATTTCAGTTTTGGCACTCAAAAAGGCCAGCTGGCATTTTCGGAGGCAAATAATACCCTGCGAAATTCGTGGAAGGGAACTTCCAGGTAGACATTTCTGAAATGAACATTTTATTCCCTAAAATTTTCGGGCACTTCAATTCCGAAAAGATGAAATTCTTCTAGCTGCAGTTGACAAAAACATCTCTTTATACGGTTTTTCAGTATTCATTACTAGGAACTTAGAAATGTCCCCCTAAGGCTTTTAGTTGAATTTTCTCGTTGGGTGCCCCTGATTTTGTTAACGTTGCTAGGAAATACATGGAGTAAACTGCATGGGTTCTAACGTCGACGAAATTAAAAAGAATCTTTAGTTGAAACAATATAAAAGGCCAGATTCAGGAACACACCTAATTGTTGTCTTTAGTAAGCCCAAGCACACTTTTCACTTCTTATGAATAATGAATACGTTTGCCCTCCTTTTTAAAATTGTATCCGGTCCTATATACTTACAGGAAACAGCGAAAACGCCGAAGCTAAACAGGAACAAGCATTGTGCGGGATTTTAAAAGCAGTCACGAATCCCATAAACCACGGCCACGGCCATCTACAGATCGTTTTCACATGATGTCCATAATGGTGTACATAAACAAAGAAACGCCGGCCATTCAATCCTCGGGGAATTGAACTACATTTGTATGCAAATATGTCCTATTGTTTAAGTAAATTAATATGGCCGCTGATCACGTGAGTGAAAACGATCTGCACTTATCATGCCGTGACCAGTCACCGACGGGATACTTCATATGGGTCAATTTAAGCAATCGAGAATTTTGATTGCTTTTGTGTAAAAGGACAGAACACTTACTTTGTTCCAGCTATTGTCCTACTGTGCTTTTGGACTCCAATTAAACTAGTCTGTGCACCTTACCTATATGTCGTATAGAACTTTATTTGCCATCGCCTTCCTCTCAGCTTGTCGAAGAGGGCATACGTTTGGGTTCGATTTGAGCACATTTGTGAAGTATTTCCCCTTGGCAAAATAGCCAAAATCGAGCATTTTGATTGCTTTTGCGTTATGGCCTAGAACTTTTAATGCAAAGCTTCTATAAGTGCGCTTTTGGCGTAAATAAAAGTACAGTTTTTGTCCTTTCGACAAGAGTCCGCTGTTTGAGTCTTATTTCTATTAAATTACGAGAAAACCTTTCTAGGTCGACTGACCATAACAAGACCTCGCTCCCTCACTTCCCGCACACACAAAATTTCGAATAACCTGGCGCCCGTTTCTCGAAAGACCCGAAAAGCAATTTGTAAAACTGCCATCCCGTTGTTCCGAAAATCTGGTCCCTTAAGAAGAAAGAGCAATAAGAAAGAGCAAACAAATTTCGAAGTTTTGTGGCTTAAAACGTCTTCTGTTTCAAGATACGGAGGGAATCATGGCACCTAAAATACACTCGAAGTTTCGGGCCCTTCGAAAAAAGGGCCCCAGAAACTAAAGAACGAAAAACGACAATTGTACTCAAATTTCCCAGTACGCTCTTTTAAAGGCTTCGAGATCTTGTCATAGGATAAACCGCTCATGGTGAAGTAATCAGTTGACGAAACAACCTTTAAATCCCGGACAAAAATCAGTGAATGACGCAAGTTTCCCATTATTCTTGTATCGCAATTATGGAAATACTTCCAGCAATGTTGTGAAATAAGTCGAATCTACCGGCACAGACCAATACATGGTGGATTGGAAACATATAGATCGTTTTCACTCACGCGACCAGCGACCATGTTTATTTACTGAAACAATAGGACATATTTGCATAACAATGGCCGCCGTATCTTTGCAGATACCACGCAGCTGTTTACAACCTCTAATTTCATTGGATCTGGTTAGGACGCAGCTCTATTGTTTACAGGGTTACGGTACCCTTTCTTTGTTTAGGTTCATCAATATGGCCGACATGACATCATGTGAAAACCATCTATATTTTCAGTCGAAAGTCGAACGCACTTTCGCAGTTGCTTTGGTTTTGGTTTGCTGTATGGATACGAAAACAACAATTGCCCGACCTTTTCAACCAATCACAAGGAAAACTAAAATTAACCAACTGCGACTTCGTCACTCTCGTTTTCCCGCGCTTAGCGTCGGCTGCGTTTACTTGCTTTGCGTTCTGATTGGCTAGTAAAACCAAGACATGAATTACCTTGATTTGTGATTGGCTGAAGAGTGTATTTCGTTCAAAACGTGATTGGCTCCGGACTTACTTTAGTTTTGGTTTTACGACATTCAATTGAAAACCGCTCTATAACAGAGAACCCCTGTGATCCTTAATTTTTCACTAATTTATTTTTAATAAATGAACGTTCCGCAGAATCGGCTAAATTACATAATCAGCGGTGGTATTTTTTCCCCCTAATCGAAACAGGAAAACGTTTGCACATGAATAGAGTTCAGTTCAGTAGGATTGATGACAACATGGCCGCCGTTACTTTGTACAGGGACCAACCTCGTCCCCAGGGTCTTCTCGGCTTTCAGCATGACGGTTTTTCCGCCATATTGAAAGCCGAGAAGACTCTGGGGACGAGGTTGTACAGGGACCCCAGGGAGCTTTAGCAACAAGGACGGCAAAGGCAACGAGAACGTCGCTTCAAACCAGAAATTGCCGTTCCTGTAACCATTTCGCGATTATTTAAACTCTTTCAATACGAAAATCTGTTTCTTATCCAAAAATGAAACCGATATGAACGGCGTAAAAGTTTGGAAAGAGAAAGGAAAATTGAACGGCGTGTGCTGAGATTCTCCCCAAGCCGCTTGATTTTGCTCATTTGACGTTGTTGTTTTGCAGAGGATGGCAAAGGAATGTACCAAATTTTAAAACGCACGTGCAAAGCGTGCAGCACGATGCGTCGCCGTTGCCGTCCTCGTTGCCAAAGCTCACTAACAACATGGCCATTGTGACGTCGTGCGCATGCACCGTACACAACATGCGATGTCACAACATTTCGAACTCTTAGTTGTCGCCGAAACGTCGTCTTGCGGATAAGAAATAAAAATTTCACTCTATACCTCTATACCGGATACAGATTTTCTACGGTTAAATAAATTGAAACAAACTTTCCTCAGCCCAATATTATATGCATGCTTGCAGAACTCTTACAATTCAATTCCAATGTTGCTAAAAGCGTCAAAATTGCGTCTTTGAAGTTGAATTTCAGTGTTTCAATATGTAGTAGAACAAGCCATTTCTGAAATCATTTCAGCCTCCTTTTCGAACCCAGTTCAACTGCAAAGTCATTCTTCTGCAATTGGTTCCCGTTCACATGAAAAGTATAACTAGTAACCATCAAAGAAATTTCGAACTTGCACTCGCCTTGAAAAAGAGGCCGACCTGAACTCGAAATGGTCTATTAAGACACCTCATTCCACAACGGCAGTCATTGCCTTGTTCTAGGTGAAATATTTTCTAAAAAAAGGAGGCAAGGATGACTGTTAGACCTTTCCCGCATTCCTCCCAGTCCCCCACGGTAAGTTATGAAATGAGGCTGGGGTTGATAACATTCAAAATGGCTGGCAAAAACATTTTCCCGCCATTTCGAATTTAGCGACTCCAGCCTCGTTTCATAACTTACCGTGGGGGACTGGGAGGGATGCAGGAAAGGTCTCTTTGAACGCCAACAAGAATATTAAAATGTCCGACATTTTCGAATAAGTTGTGTAGTTAACTGTTATTCTAAGAGTCCGCGTCGGATATGAGTTGGCTACAACCAATCTCGCATCCAAACGAGGGTGAATGAAATAATTGTTTGTTGTCTACGAAACTTGGCTTCCCGTCGAAAAATGTTAAGCTAAAAGCGACATTTGCCGGACTCGTTTTCCATATAAGCTCAAAGGTAGGTATAATGGCTGATAACCGAGATTCAGTAAACCAATGACAAAGCTAGAAATGCCGGTATCATCCGAGGTTGAGAATTTAACAAAGATATGACATAATCCTTGAACAACCACAGCGATCACCTATTATAGCAACACGTTTCGTATGAGAAAAGCAATGAGGTCTGTATCAATACAATGTCACCGGCAGCCTCGCTGCCTTTCATAGGCCAGGTCACCAAGCAAACAACTGTAAAATGGCCTATCACTGTTGTTTGCCTTATATGGCTGACGTTTACACTTAATGCCTGTGTTAGTTCAACCATGATAACGTAAAAATAAGTGAAAAAACTGAACAAGATTCCGCACGTGACGGACGCAAGTGAGGCCTACCTCGTGCTTTTGTTGCGCTTAGCAAGGCAAGCTTTACGATGGGAAAATTTTTTAAAACCCAAGAAGCTTTTAAATCTGTTTTACCTTGGGGTGGATATAATAGCGCATGGAAATTCGTATCTTCATTTGCTACTTACGACCAAAGAGTGTCGCAAAAAAACCCACTTTCCGCTTGGTTTGTTTCTCACTACCTCGTGACGGAGAAAGTGGACTTCCTTCGCCTTCAGCTGAGCTGGATTCTTTCCTCAGTGCCTTCGCTTTTTTCATTAACTCATTTTCAGCCCGTTTCATTTCCAGTAATTGTTTTTTCTGTAGCTCTTGCTGGTCGCGCCTTCTTCTCTCGGCTTCCTCACGGAATTTTTCCTCTAGCTTGCGACTTTCCTCCAAAAGCTGTTTGCCACTGTCCGAAGCCTTCTTTGAAAGCTCATCACGCCTGTTCTTTTGATCCAAAACCTCGCTCACGTTCACTGCAGCTTGTGCTTCAAAATGTTCCTGCCGCATGCGCTGCACCTGAGACAACCATGAACAGCGTCAAAGTCCATTTTTCGGAACAATTTGAAGAGACAAAAGTCACACTCGAGCCAATGAAAACATCAATTAAAAACAGAAACTAGAACAGGTCCTAGTTTTGCATTTGATTTGTTGAAAAGTTCGTGCAAATTCTCTGATCCAATCATTGAGCACACGAAAGCCAAAACAAAAGCAATTACGTAATTGGTGTCCACACTCGATTGAAAATTCATCTGACAAGCATAGAATTCTAGACAGTGTTTTCAAGGGAGACAAGAAAATCAAGGCAGAGTACAAAACTAGAAAACAAGGCTACACGTTAAGGAAAAAAATGGCAGACATTTTTTGGTTGTTTTTTCTTGGGGGGGGGGGGAAGAGGGGGGGGGTTAGTGTGA
>BLFK01000535.1:350343-352843 GCA_014634185.1 Astreopora myriophthalma
TTTTTGCTTTCAAACTCTCGGCATTGACTGCTGGACGGGCCAGATCTAAAACTGCCTCCTCCCAGTAAGAAAGCGATTCGCTCAATTCCGACCGGCTCGTTGAAATTTATGTTTTTTTTTTTAACTGAAGGCACGTGTTTTCCCGCGCTTGATTCCTGTTCTGATTGGTTGATTTCATTGCTTACGTCAGCCAGCATCAATTACCTCCAAAAGTTTGTTCATCTCCATCTCCTCCCGTTCCTTGTTGGCTTCTCGCAGTCTGTCTTCCTCCTCTTGCTTGCGCATGGCCAATTCCTGCTTTTTCCTTTCCTGTTCTTTCTTCTCCTTATCCTGCAACAGGACCCGCTTCTGTGCTTCTTCTCGTTCCTCCTCATGCTCTTTACGCTTCTGTTCTTGTTCAAGCCTCAGCTTCTCCGCCGTTTTCATAGCCTCGTTCTCCTCTCTTCGACGTTGTTCTCGAGCACGTCTTTGTGCTTCAGCCATTTCCGCCGCTTTTTGTTCGTCCTCCTTCCGCTGTGCTGCCATTCGCTTTTGCTGCGCCGCTTCCCGTTGTGTCTTCTCATCTTCTTTCTCCTTCAACTGATCTAAGTATCGTCGCCATTCAAGCTCCTTAACCTTTTGTTCTCTTTCTCGCTTCTCTCTCTCTTTTGCCAACAAGCTTTCCTCCAGCTCGAGCTTTCTTCTCTCGTCTTCTTGTCTTTTCTCCTCTACGTCTCTCCTTTTCCTCTCCGCCTCTTCTCTCTTTCTCGCTTCCTCCTTGCCCAACTCGTTCTCCAATATCTCTGTAACTACTCTCCCTTGTCTTTCCAAAAATTCCTTTCTTACGCCCGACTCTAGCAAGCGAGCCTCCTCCGATGTCTTGTCTCGTTCTTCGTCGTATTCCTTCTTTTTCTGATCTATCAATGCTTTTCTTGTTTCAACAAACTGACTTATCTCCTCGTTTTCTTTCATTTTCTCTTGCTGCCAGACCCTCTGCTTCTCTGCTTCTATCCTTGCTTTTTCCTCCTGCCTTCTTCTCAAATCTTGAGCAAAATGAACCCACTCTTCCTCCTGTTTTCGTTGCTCTTCTTGCTTTCGTTTCTGCTCTGCCACTGCTCGTTCCGTTTCCTCTTCTAAATGTCTCATTTTCTCGAGTTCTACTTGTTTTTGCTTTTCAATCCTTCTCCTTTCCTCGGAAGACTTTTTCGCTTCTTCCAAGGTAAGCCATTCTTGTTTTTTGGCGAAGAATTCTTTACTATCTTGTTCCTTAGCCGTTTCTAGCTCCTGACATTTTTGCATTTCTAAAGAAATAAGTTTGTCCGCCTCTTCCTTCGCCTTGCTTTTCTCCGCTTCCCGAAGTTGTTCCAGCTGTTGCTTTTTTACCAATTCTTGCTGTAACCATTCGTCCTTCAACTTCTTCTGTTCTTGCAACAATTTCTCTCTATTTCGTTCAACTTGTTCGGCTCCTTGTTTCTCCTTCTCCCGCTGATGTGCGATCATCTTTGCCGCTTCTTGCCATGTCTTCCGCTTTTCATCTTCACCACCAAAAGCCTTACATTCATTCGCCATCTGCGACAACACTGTTTCAGCAATGGCCTTTTCTCTGAGCAAGCGTTCATTTTTCAAATTCGTCAGGAATTTTTCGGACACAGTTCCTTCCACTTCGTCATTCGATTGTTCATATGTATTTCCCTCCATTTTCTTTTATTAAATTACTGAGGGGGAAAAAAGGAGGGAAATAAACTTGTAATTACCAAAAGTAATAACATTGTGTTGTAACACAGTCAATGTCACAGTCACAGTCAATGTCACAGTCACAGTCAGTCACAGTCACAGCCAATGTCAGACACAGTCACAGTCAATGTCACAGTCAATGTCACAGTCAATGTCGCAGTCGCAGTCACAGTCAGTCAATGTCACAGTCACAGTCACAGTCAATGTCACAGTCAATGTCACAGTCAATGTCACAGTCAATGTCAGACACAGTCACAGTCACAGTCAATGTCAGTCACAGTCACAGTCAATGTCACAGGCACAGTCACAGACACAGTCAATGTCACAGTCAATGTCACAGACTATGTCAGTCAGATTCAGAGTCAGAGTCACAGTCATACAGTACTCACAGTCAGTCAAAGTCACAGTCAATGTCAGTCACAGTCACAGTCACAGTCACGGTCAATTTTGGTAACAATGGTAATGCCATAGTAATAGTAAGCCCAGCCAGCCAGGCAGGCAGAGTCATGGGCCATTTCCGACTTCACTTTAGCCTCTTTTTCAAAGCGAGTCTAAGTGCGAAGTCTTTGTTATGAAAATCAGCTTTTATTCATAATGCGAAGTATAACTAATTACCATCACAAAACTTTCGCACTTGGACTCGCTTTGAAAAAGAGGCTGACGTGAACTTGGAATTGGCCTATTGTGTCGTACGTGCAGCATAATAAAAACAAGACCACTGAAAAGTACTGTTTAGTATCTCGCATTAGAATGATCATACTTGAAGACTTTGCTCACTGAGTCAAAA
>BLFK01000535.1:357843-361300 GCA_014634185.1 Astreopora myriophthalma
GGGATAATGAACAAAATTCGAATTTTTTGATTGACTGTGACTTAACAACTTCTAAAGAAACCGTCCCAGATTTTGTGGGAAAATGGCGTCCATTATCCCAGAGTCTCTCCGGGCGCCCACCCAAGGACTCTGGGTACGAGATTGGGTTTGGCTTTGCTTACAACCCTCTCACAACCAATCTGCAGTCGCATCGGTAGCATCATAAAATAAAGGCTCAAATTGTGATGCGAAGGCTCGGTTACCTAATCAAGCGTGGTTTCCAAGCTCCTCAAGAAAGTGATCCCCCCCAAAAATTTTTGCTGTCCGTTCCCAGGCACCAGAGTATTTCACGAAAGAGCAGGAAAACGGATAGTACTTGGTGTAAGACCTGACTATTATGTCCCGGACCACACCCGTGTCATATAGCAGCTACTATTATAGTAATAGAAGGACTAGCAGTAGTAGTAGTGGTAGTCGTAGTAGAAGTAGCAGCTATAGTAGCTATAGTAGCTCTAGTAAGTAGCTTTAGTCTCTGTAGTAGCCGTAAAATCCAATTTATGTGTTTTGCGAAGATAACAGCCACATTGAACTGGATGGTACGCATAAGCAGTGACTTGGAAACAAACATTGTGTTTGTGTAATGTTGCAAGGCAACTCGTATTGGTAAAATTTTATAAATTGTAGCAAATACGCATGCGCCAATGTTTGGAACCGACTTCCGGTCCACTCTATTGCGCACCACATGGAGGACACAACGGGTTACAGTTTCAACATACATTGCTCGAAATGCTATAACATGGTAACTGGAACTGAGCTGTGAGTACGAAAGGGATCTGTCACACGTGGTCTAGGGGCTACACTGCCGCGTCGGGGGCAGACAGGCTGTCGCGGACGGGTATCTGAAAGCAGCGAAGAACTGGGTGTTGGTATAAGCGATCCGCGGGCCGAAATCTAGGGGAGACTCGTCATGGTAGACCGCTCAGGCAACGTCCAGAGGTACCACTTACTGGTCCAGAGTTTTTGTTTGTTCTCTTTTTGGCATCCAGTCTGCCTATGCGTGAATCCAGTGTTGCTTTGCTATGTACCAATTCAATCTCGCCCCCAGAGCCTGCGTTACCCTTATCCAGCGGAACGGGCAACGGAGGCTCTGGAAGAATCCAAAACCGGAACCACCAAATCCTGGTTCCGGTTTGCAGTTGCGCCTGCGTGGAGTCATGTGAAAAACAATTTATAGGTTTGAATTTTGTTCACACACGAATGACACAAGTGATAGCAATTTTTTCGCTGTAATTTTCGTGGAAGTTGTAAACTTTGCACTTCGCGCAAACAACTCCCGGTATCTTTGTTCTTTGTTTTCACCAACCAATTAGAGTGGGCCCTGTTTTGGATTAGCCCAGAGGTTAGTGATCCCTGGTGCTGACCAAAGGGATTGCAGCCTCTGGGAACGAGATTGGTACCAATTGGGAAACACAGTCGGCCTCTGGGCACGAGAATGATCCTGTCCTATCTCAAAATCTTACTCATGCGCAGGTCTATCGCGACCCGAAAGGGGAAAAAAGAGTCAGAAGATAATCATTAGTTCGTAGACTTTCCGCGATAATTTTTTTATAAAGACGGGATCTGGTTACGCACACTCTGCAGTAATCATGTGCAAGAGAATAAAATATTTGCGGAATATTCCTTGTTGGCTTTTTTTTCTCAGAACGTGTGTTTACTTTGCCCACGTTACGTGAATAGGCGCATTTGTTATTGAAATTTTAACTGTTTGTTGACTTTTGTGGACTTTGTTGTCTTTTAATAAGGCCAAAGCTGAAACGGCACGCACGAACAACCAACGGCATCGGATTTAACGAAGATTTGCAATTGGCAGCCATGAAACAGTTTGGCGTCGAAACGGAATTGGTTTTCGTCACTCTTTCAGTGTGGTGCACCCTTGCGCAGAGCTTTCTAAACTACCCTTCGATTTTGTGGGATTCCAAGAACACTATGTAAGCTGTTTAAGATATTTCTATTTGATTAAGTTGAATGATATATATGAGCTTTCATCGACTTAATGTCAGACATGATCTTCTTATGAGCACATCTGCACAGATCCTGTGTTAATTGTACGTGGTATGGGGAAAAATTGTATCCTTACCTGCTACTTCCCTGGCGTTATTTCGTCCTATGCTGTGCAAAGCACCGAAGCAAATTCACTGTTATAAACGAGCAGTCAAACACGTCTCTTCTGAAACGGTGCTGAACGACATTGTGCTTAATTAACATAATTTACGTCTTCTTGCAAACTGCAAGGTTTCGGTGTGCCTTTTTGCGGCCTGATCGTCTTTTTTGTTAACGTCGGGGTTCCAAAAATGCCGGTCAGTTTTATGGCGATGTCATTGCGACTTCGGTCGGCTTAATACGAAATAAACACTAGCTCTTGATGAGACTTCACATTTGCTTCTTGACCAAACCACACTTGAGACTTGAGGGACTCGCCAACAACTGCCTGGCTCATGACTAAATTCGGCTTCTCGCAATTTCTAGTCCAACTGTTAAAGAGCGGATTAATTGTTGGCCGCAATAGTTTTCCGCCTCCTCAAAAACTAACATTTCCAAATTCTAATTTGATCTGGACTTAATTGACGAATAGCACCTCGATCTGTGGAGCCGCCACTGCGATTTAAAATGTATTTATGTATTTTATGAAAGTATACCTTTGAAGACAATTTTGCAAGCTTTTCTGAAAATTACCGAAATTGCCAACCCTGCTGGTTTTCCGTGTAGTCAGTTTTCATCGTACTGCTTGTGTTTATTACAGATTCCAAACCAACCATACTATAAGCGTCCTCCCTAACAGCAAGCTTAAAATTGTTTGCCCAAATCCTGCAATGATCCCGATACCTATCCAGGGAAGCATACCGATAGAGAAGATGTACGAGAATCTGTGGATAGTGAACAAGCCAGCTTATGAAGAATGCGCGATCGATACCTCTAACGCTCAAAACCGACTTCTGATGAAATGCGATACACCACTGGAACTTCGATTCTTCACTTTATTGTTTCGGCAATTTAGCGCAGTTCCCGACGGCTTGGTGTTTGGGCCAGCAAAAGACTACTTCTTCATTGGTAAATACCCTGCGAGCAGTTCATTCTCGTCTCTTATTCCCTTTGGTAGCGAAACGAGAGGGAAACCTCTGCGAGCAAGTGATCCGTTCTCTGTCGAGCGTGCGTGTCTGACACCCACACGTCACATTATGACACACGTGATGCTCACTTGCGCCTGTGCGAAGAAAATTTATTCTAGCCTGGATCATTTAATCGCTTAATTTATTCGGCCCTGGATCAAGACGGAACGGGTCGCTCGCTTCCAGTGGTTCCTCCCTCGTTTCGCTACCGAAGCGGATAAGAGACGAGAATCCACTGCTCGGTCGCTACTTGTAAGCCGGTACGCACGTGCGTATCCGAAAAATCACAAACAAGACTGAAAATGACAAAA
>BLFK01000535.1:376344-403236 GCA_014634185.1 Astreopora myriophthalma
TCATCTGACAAGCATAGAATTCTAGACAGTGTTTTCAAGGGAGACAAGAAAATCAAGGCAGAGTACAAAACTAGAAAACAAGGCTACACGTTAAGGAAAAAAATGGCAGACATTTTTTGGTTGTTTTTTCTTGGGGGGGGGGGAGACTGGGGGAGTTAGTGTGATTTGGACCTATTTATATTTTTGCTTTCAAACTCTCGGCATTGACTGCCGGACGGGCCAGATCTAAAACTGCCTCCTCCCAGTAAGAAAGCGATTCGCTCAATTCCGACCGGCTCGTTGAATATTATGGGTTTTTTTTAACTGAAGGCACGTGCATGTTTTCCCGCGCTTGATTCCTGTTCTGATTGGTTGATTTCATTGCTTTCGTCAGCCAGCATCAATTACCTCCAAAAGTTTGTTCATCTCCATCTCCTCCCGTTCCTTGTTGGCTTCTCGCAGTCTGTCTTCCTCCTCTTGCTTGCGCATGGCCAATTCCTGCTTTTTCCTTTCCTGTTCTTTCTTCTCCTTATCCTGCAACAGGACCCGCTTCTGTGCTTCTTCTCGTTCCTCCTCATGCTCTTTACGCTTCTGTTCTTGTTCAAGCCTCAGCTTCTCCGCTGTTTTCATAGCCTCGTTCTCCTCTCTTCGACGTTGTTCTCGAGCACGTCTTTGTGCTTCAGCCATTTCCGCCGCTTTTTGTTCGTCCTCCTTCCGCTGTGACGCCATTCGCTTTTGCTGCGCCGCTTCCCGTTGTGTCTTCTCATCTTCTTTCTCCTTCAACTGATCTAAGTATCGTCGCCATTCAAGCTCCTTAACCTTTTGTTCTCTTTCTCGCTTCTCTCTCTCTTTTGCCAACAAGCTTTCCTCCAGCTTGAGCTTTCTTCTCTCGTCTTCTTGTCTTTTCTCCTCTAAGTCTCTCCTTTTCCTCTCCGCCTCTTCTCTCTTTCTCGCTTCCTCCTTGCCCAACTCGTTCTCCAATATCTCTGTAACTACTCTCCCTTGTCTTTCCAAAAACTCCTTTCTTACGCCCGACTCTAGCAAGCGAGCTTCCTCCGATGTCTTGTCTCGTTCTTCGTCGTATTCCTTCTTTTTCTGATCTATCAACGCTTTTCTTGTTTCAACAAACTGACTTATCTCCTCGTTTTCTTTCATTTTCTCTTGCTGCCAGACCCTCTGCTTCTCTGCTTCTATCCTTGCTTTTTCCTCCTGCCTTCTTCTCAAATCTTGAGCAAAATGAACCCACTCTTCCTCCTGTTTTCGTTGCTCTTCTTGTTTCCGTTTCTGCTCTGCCACTGCTCGTTGCGTTTCCTCTTCTAAATGTCTCATTTTCTCGAGTTCTACTTGTTTTTGCTTTTCAATCCTTCTCCTTTCCTCGGAAGACTTTTTCGCTTCTTCCAAGGTAAGCCATTCTTGTTTTTTGGCGAAGAATTCTTTACTATCTTGTTCCTTAGCCGTTTCTAGCTCCTGACATTTTTGCATTTCTAAGGAAACAAGTTTGTCCGCCTCTTCCTTCGCCTTGCTTTTCTCCGCTTCCCGAAGTTGTTCCAGCTGTTGCTTTTTTACCAATTCCTGCTGTAACCACTCGTCCTTCAACTTCTTCTGCTCTTGCAACAATTTCTCTCTATTTCGTTCAACTTGTTCGGCTCCTTGTTTCTCCTTCTCCCGTTGATGTGCGATCATCTTTGCCGCTTCTTGCCATGTCTTCCGCTTTTCATCTTCACCACCAAAAGCCTTACATTCATTCGCCATCTGTGACAACACTGTTTCGGCGATGGACTTTTCTCTGAGCAAGCGTTCATTTTTCAAATTCGTCACGAATTTTTCGGACACAGTTCCTTCCACTTCGTCATTCGATTGTTCATATGTATTTCCCTCCATTTTCTTTTATTAAATTACTGAGGGAAAAAAAGGATGGAAAGAAACTTGTTATTACCAAAAGTAATAACAATAACAATAAGAACAATAACAGTAACAATAACAGTGACTGCGAGAAAGATGGAGACAGTAACAATAACGGTAAGAGAAACAGTCACAGTCACGGTCAATGTCACAGTCAATGTCACAGTCAATGTCACAGTCACAGTCAATGTCACAGTCACAGTCACAGTCAATGTCAGTCCCAGTCAATGTCACAGTCAATGTCACAGTCAATGTCAGTCAGATTCAGAGTCAGAGTCAGTCATACAGTATTCACAGTCAATGTCACAGTCACAGTCAATGTCACAGTCACAGTCAATGTCAGTCACAGTCAATGTCACAGTCACAGTCAATGTCACAGTCAATGTCACAGTCAATGTCAGTCAGATTCAGAGTCAGAGTCACAGTCATACAGTATTCACAGTCAGTCACAGTCACAGTCAATGTCAGTCACGGTCACGGTCACGGTCACGGTCAGTCACCGTCACAGTCAAAGTCACAGTCACGGTCAATTTTGGTAACAATAGTAATGCCGTAGTAATAATAAGCCCAGCCAGCCTGGCAGAGTCATGGGCCATTTCCGACTTCACTTCAGCCTCTTTTTCAAAGTGAGTCTAAGTGCTTAGTCTTTGTTATGAAAATCAGCTTTTATTCATAATGCGAAGTATAACTAATTACCATCACAAAACTTTTGCACCTGGACTCGCTTTGAAAAAGAGGCTGAAGTGAACTCGGAATTGGCCTATTGTGTCGTACATGCAGCATAATAAAAACAAGACCACTGAAAAGTACTGTTTAGTATCTCGCATTAGAATGATCATACTTGAAGACTTTGCTCACTGAGTCAAAAGGCCCTGTACAACATAACGAACAATACCACAGGAAAGTACTGCACAATGGTTTTCATTAGAATGGGCACACCCATGATTAAACAACTAGAGCCCCCATTTGGAAGACACTTTTGCCAAGTTGACAATTACCGTCGCCACTACAGTTGAAGGGATCTGGGCAAAAACGATGTAGTCGAATAGTTTTGTATGGGTTTTTAGGTCATTTTGCAAATCACAGCCAATTTACACTGAATCAGCTGCAGTGAAAATTTAATTATGGGGGTGAATATCCTGACGCTAGATGCCAAAAATTAGGGCAATGTGATCAAAAGAAGCCAAAAAATTTGTTTCCCCTGTATTTTCATATGTTCTTTCGCTTGTGCCCCACCCCCCATTAATTTTTACAGTTCACATGTACATATTAGTACATATTGCATTAGTAGAAATCCACTCACATACTACCATGAATCCTGTAATCTGATAGGCTCACTCACTACTTGCTATCTATTGAGTGATAGTGAGTAGGAAAAAAAGCTCATTTTCTGAGTCAAATAGTCAACTTGACTATCAATTGACTCCTAGAAAACTCGTACTCATAGTCTGACCACTGAGTAGAAAGACTGTCAGTTTATTTAGCAAACAACTTCCATATAAACAAACAACCAACAAAGCTTAAATAATAACATAACAATGATAATTTAAAATTTATACCATTTTCTCATGCATGAATAACCAGAATATTTCTTATTCACCTCTTAAGGTCTGGAAAGTCACAGAAAATCCCCTGCGAAATTGAGACGTTTATGAAGTAGCCAGCTGCAAAACACAAGTGCGACAAAGTTATATCAGTAGGGTCATCACGTATCATCTAATGTGCAGTATTTAATATATGTGAAATAAAAATTCATATTGAGTAGTTTTCACGTTTTCAATTCTGTGTTGTAAAACCAGACAAACTTATTACAGACTCAATCACATTTTGAAGGAAATACAATTGTGACAAACTTCCACCGCATTAACTGCACTAAAACTACGGGGTGAGCTTTCCCATGTTGCATGCCAAAAGTTAGGACAATGGGATGAAAAGAAGCCAAAAACATTTTTGCCCTGTATTTTCATATTTTCACCCTCCTGTCCACCCCTCCCCCCTCTTTTTCTTCATTATTTCCTTCACACCACTTGGGATAGGTAAATTCTATGACTTAAAGATAAACTATGACTTAAAGATAAACAGTGGCAATGTTCACATGTGCCCGTGCAAAGAAACAAAAAACTGGTTTGCAAACTAGTTTTTTCGGCCTTATTTTAATGTATTCAACCCTGAATCAGGACACAATGGGTCAATTGCTCACAGCGGTTTCTCCCTCGTTTTGCTGGCAAAGAGGATAAAAGATGAAAATCCCCTGCTTGCAGTGTACTTCATGATCATCCCAACTTGTATGAAACCGAGGGCTTGACGCAAGTGGATTACACGGCAGTTAATTTCACCCCTTTCTTGATTCAATTGAAGTTTCGGAGTAACACATATTCGACCACAGTTAGTGGATGGGTGAGCAAAACACTAGAACAAACAAGAATATGACTTGACTTGACAACAAGCTAAGTTCTCTTACAAAGTATGATTTGATAAGATACTAGTGTTTTATTTTTTCCAAGAGGGCAAGGAAATAAATCCAGCAATATAACTACTTCTTAGCATTGTCCAGATGTTTTTTTACATGTATCTGAGGCCCTCCAAGGGGCATTTTGGTGTCACTCTGTCGCTTGTTTTAGAGCCAGCCCATCGCCAGTTTTGTTATAAACAATAATAATAATAATTAACATTTATATCCCGCAAATTCCATGTGAATATGATCAAATGCGCATAACAAACAAATGTGACACAAATTAAACGTAACAAGTTAAGAATCCCAACTGGTGGGAGGCTGACCAGTTGGCTATTTACAAGGTGTGGAGGAGTTGAGTTCGGGGCCACTGAAGACAAATCCATCTAGTGGCAGGGAGGAGGATTTGAACCTGGGACCTCCAGATTACAATTCCAGCACCCTACCACTAGGTCACACTCGCCTCCCTCATAGACAGCATCGCTGTCGTATTTCCTTACTGTTGCTGTAACAAAATGTTGCTCTTTTCCTGTCAGTTCCTGTCGACTGTTGGTGTCTTGGAAAAAGATTGTCACCACAATTTGAGGTCATGTCGCCTGTTGGCAAAACCCCTTGGAAGGCATCATCTCTGCCTACGGGCGCTGGGCGCTGGTCACTCGTGAGTTCGTGTTATAACCCATAATAAGTGAACGTATGATGGCGAAATAATATGAAAATCTACTTGGCTTGATAGCTCGGTTGGTACAGTAAGCAGTGTTCAGCGCAATGGCAAAGTCATGGGGTTCGAGTCGCGTTCAACCCTGGATTTTTTTTAGGCTTCTCGGTCGCTGCTTAAGTTGCTCCATTAACTGAGATGATCACACTTCAATTCATTCCATCATCCGCAGTTCAAATAAGAAATTTCAAATCATTTCTCCATCATTCTAATCTCTAACGACTTGGGGCGTGAAACCAAAAACTGTGACCTCGGACTTCTGCTGGAATATAATGACCTCGGTCACGGTTTTCGGTATTTGGACGACCCATCCGGCAAATAACATCTGTCTATCTCCTCAATCACTACTACACTTACTCAGCAGAAGAGGCAAAGAAGAGCCCGTCCATAAGCGACAGACACACAGAATTTTGAAGCCGCCACTCTCTCCGTTCGCAAAAATTTTTTGGGGTATCACTTTCTTGAGGAGCTTGGAAACCAGGCTTGACTAGGTAGCCGAGCCTTCGCATCACAATTAGAGCCTTACCGGAAAAGGTAAGTCTTATTTTGGTCGCCTCGCATCAATTATTACAAACTGTTTTGATTTCAAGCCTTGACTGAAATGTCTCGAGTTCTGACTTGCTTTGTTGTGCAATCTTGGATTGGTCACGCAATGGAAAGATCAAGTCAAGTGTTTTATGCGATCATTTCAGACTCTGCGGTTGTGTAGTTTTGAATTTGTGTTAATCAACTACTTACCGTGGCTCATATAGGACATCATTACATGTATTTTAATAGCAAAACGTACAACTCGGATTTCTACGTACTAGTAAAAAATCCGAGCTGTGTTTACCGCCAATTCACAACTCGGATTTCTACTCTCAAAATCCGAGTTGTGACACAAATTCAAAACTACACAACTGCAGTCTGAAATGATCGCATAAAACACTTGACCTGATCTTTCCATTGCGTGACCAATCCAAGATAAAACAAGTCAGAACTCGAGACATTTCAGTCAAGGCTTGAAATCAAAACAGTTTGTAATGTGCAGGTACAAAAGTCGGACCGGATCAACTCGGATCAACTCGGATCGCTTAAATCGGTCCAACTTAAAAACAGCTTTTTAGAAGCAAATATGATATGATTTGCTCACTTTAAGCCTAAGGTTAGCGCTGGCGTAAGGGTTGGGGTAATTTCTCAAGGCCTTATGCGTTTTTACGTCAATCCGAGTCAAGCGATCCGAGTTGGTCCGGTCCGACTTTTGTACCTGCCTGTTTGTAATAATTGATGCGAGGAGACCAAAATAACACTTACCTTTTCCGGTTTGGCTCAATCTCGTACCCAGAGTCCTCAGGCTCTTTGGTCAGCGGGTTGCCGCCAGGAGAGACTCTGGCATAATGAACAAAATTCGAATTTTTTGATTGGCTGTGACTTAACTTCTAAAGAAACCGTCCCAGATTTTGTGGGAAAATGGCGTCCATTATCCCAGAGTCTCTCCGGGCGCCCACCCGCTGACCAAAGAGCCCGAGGACTCTGGGTACGAGATTGGGTTTGGCTTTGCTTACAACCCTCTCACAGCCAATCTGCAGTCGCATCGGTAGCATCATAAAATAAAGGCTCAAATTGTGATGCGAAGGCTAGGCTACCTAATCAAGCCTAGTTTCCAAGCTCCGCAAGAAAGTGACCCCCCCCCCAAATTTTTGCTGTCCGTTCCCAGGCACCAGAGTATTTCACGAAAGAGCAGAAAACGGATAGTACTTGGTGTAAGACCTGACTATTATGTCCCGGACCACACCCGTGTCATATAGCAGCTACTATTATAGTAATAGAAGGACTAGCAGTAGTAGTAGTGGTAGTCGTAGTAGAAGTAGCAGCTATAGTAACTATAGTAGCTCTAGTAAGTAGCTTTAGTCGCTGTAGTAGCCGTAAAATCCAATTTATGTGTTTTCCGAAGATAACAGCCACATTGAACTGGACGGTACGCATAAGGAGTGACTTGGAAACAAGCATTATGTTTGTGTAATGTTGCAAGGCAACTCGTATTGGTAAAATTTTATCAATTGTAGCAAATACGCATGCGCCAATGTTTGGAACCGTCTACTTCCGGTCCACTCTATTGCGCACCACAGGGAGGATACAACGGGTTACAGTTTCAACATACATTGCTCATTGCTCGAAATGCTATAACATGGTAACTGGAACTGAGCTGTGAGTACGAAAGGGATTTGTCACACGTGGTCTAGGGGCTACACTGCCGCGTCGGGGGCAGACAGGCTGTCGTGGATGGCTATCTGAAAGCAGCGAAGAACTGGGGGTTGGTATAAGCGATCCGCGGGCCGAAATCTAGGGGAGACTCGTCGTGGTACACCGCTCAGGCAACGTCCAGAGGTACCACTTACTGGTTCAGAGTTTTTGTTTGTTCTCTTTTTGGCATCCAGTCTGCCCATGCGTGAATCCAGTGTTGCTTTGCTATGTATCAATTGGGAAACACAGTCGGCCTTTGGGCACGAGAATGATCCTGTCCTATCTCAAAATCTTACTCATGCGCAGGTCTATCGGGACCCGAAAGGGGAAAAAAGAGTCACAAGATAATCATTAGTTCGTAGACTTTCCGCGATAATTTTTTATAAAGACGGGATCTAATCATGTGCAAGAGAATAAAATATTTGCGGAATATTCCTTGTTGGCTTTTTTTCTCAGAACGTGTGTTTACTTTGCCCACGTTACGTGAATAGGCGCATTTGTTATTGAAATTTTAACTGTTCAGGACTTTGTTGACTTTTAATAAGGCCAAAGCTGAAACGGCACGCACGAACAACCAACGGCATCGTATTTAATGAAGATTTGCAATTGGCAGCCATGAAACAGTTTGGCGTCGAAACGGAATTGGTTTTTGTCACTCTTTCAGTGTGGTGCACCCTTGCACAGAGCTTTCTAAACTACCCTTCGATTTTGTGGGATTCCAAGAACACTATGTAAGCTGTTTAAGATATTTCTATTTGATTAAGTTGAATGATGTATATGAGCTTTCATCGACTTAATGTCGGACATGATCTTCTTATAAGCACATCTGCACAGATCCTATGTGTTAATTGTACGTGGTATGGGGAAAAATTGCATCCTTACCTGCTACTTCCCTGGCGTTATTTCGTCGTATGCTGTGCAAAGCACCGAAGCAATTTCACTGTTATAAACGAGCAGTCAAACACGTCTCTTCTGAAACGGTGCTGAACGACATTGTGCTTAATTAACATAATTTACGTCTTCTTGCAAACTGCAAGGTTTCGGTGTGCCTTTTTGCGGCCTGATCGTCTTTTTTGTTAACGTCGGGGTTCCAAAAATGCCGGTCAGTTTTATGGTGATGTCATTGCGACTTCGGTCGGCTTAATACGAAATAAACACTAGCTCTTGATGAGACTTCACATTTGCTTCTTGACCAAACCACACTTGAGACTTGAGGGACTCGCCAACAACTGCCTGGCTCACGACTAATTCGGCTTCTCGCAATTTCTAGTCCAACTGTAAAAGAGCGGATTAATTGTTGGCCACAATTGTTTTCCGCCTCCTCAAAAACTAACATTTCCAAATTCTAATTTGATCTGGACTTAATTGACGAATAGCACCTCGATCTGTGGAGCCGCCACTGCGATTTCAAATGTATTTATGTGTTTTATGAAAGTTTACCTTTGAAGACAATTTGGCAAGCTTTTCTGAAAATTACCGAAATTGCCTACCCTCCTGGTTTTCCGTGTGGTCAGTTTTCATCGTACTGCTTGTGTTTATTACAGATTCCAAACCAACCATACTATAAGCGTCCTCCCTAACAGCAAGCTTAAAATTGTTTGCCCAAATCCTGCAATGATCCCGATACCTATCAGGGGAAGCACACCAATAGAGAAGATGTACAAGAATCTGTGGATAGTGAACAAGCCAGCTTATGAAGAATGCGCGATCGATACCTCTAACGCTCAAAACCGACTTCTGATGAAATGCGATACACCACTGGAACTTCGATTCTTCACTTTATTGTTTCGGCGATTTAGCGCAGTTCCCGACGGCTTGGTGTTTGAGCCAGCAAAAGACTACTTCTTCATTGGTAAATACCCTGCGAGCAGTTCATTCTCGTCTCTTATCCCCTTTGGTAGCGAAACGAGAGGGAAACCACTGCGGGCAAGTGACCCGTTCTCTGTCGAGCGTGCGCATCTGACGACACCCACACGTCACATTATGACACACGTGATGCTCACTTGCGCCTGTGCGAAGAAAATTTATTCTAGCTTGGATCACTTAATCGGTTAATTTATTCGGCCCTGGATCAAGAAGGAACGGGTCGCTCGCTTCCAGTGGTTCCTCCCTCGTTTCGCTACCGAAGCGGATATGAGACGAGAATCCACTGCTCGGTCGCTACTTGTAAGCCGGTACGCACATGTGTATCCGAAAAATCACAAACAAGACTGAAAATGACAAAAAAAAAAAAAAAAAGCTGGTAAACAGTACTTTTCACAGCCCTATTGTACAATGTTTGCTCAGTGACCTGGCCTATGAATGGCAGCGAGGCTGCCGGTCACCTTGTGTTGATAAACGTGTTGTTGTAATGCAAAGTAGACTCGAGATTTGTATCAAAACAAGGTCAACGGTAGCCTCATTTCCATTCGTAGGCCAGGTAACACAGCCACAACTGTAAAATGGTCTGTCAATGAGGAGTGTTCATAAACCATGCAACTAATTAAAACTTCATGCCGGACAGTGTTGTCGCCAACGCATTACTTTTTCGCATTAACTACTCGCGCTTGGAATGCTATCCCAGTACGGTTATCTCGTTGGCAAATGCGAAGTGCTTTAACATACATACATACATACACACACACACACACACACACACATACATACATACACACACACACACACACACACACACACATACATACATACATACATACATACATACATACATACATACATACATACATACATACTTTATTCGTCCCAAAAGGGCTTTTCAGAAAAAAACACAATCTCCACAGCCTTCTGCCTCCAAGACATCATTCATCATACAATCTAAGGCGGCAAAGATCTTTTAGCCTGCCAGGTTTTAAAACTGAACGTTTTAAAAGACATTTATTCCTGCAATATGCACCCGTTACAATCCAGCGCTGTCATTTTAACATTACGTATTTACACTAGTATAATTTTAAATTGTATATAAGCCTTTTTAAACATTTTTTGTACATAGTTATGCAATTCAGCCTTTGGCTGCGTTTTAATTATTTCAATAAACCTATCTATCTATCTATCTATCTATCTATCTATCTATCTATCTATCTATCTATCTATCTATCTATCTAAAACACAGAAATCCTTCTTTACGACCTTTACTTGTATCCAAACCCTTCTTTTAAATTTAGGAGGAGGATATAAAACGTTTTTTTTTTTTAATTTTGCAGGAAGAGTAATCCATAAGAGTAATCCATAAGACATTCTTAAAGATCAGCTGCGAAAATTTGAAAAATTAGGTCTAAATTTTTCAAAATGCAGCCCGTTTCCATCCTTGCCATCTAACAACAGAAGACAGAATGCTTAATCAGTATTATTATTATTATTATTATTATTATTATTTATTTATTGATTTTTTGCATTATTATTCAAGTTTGGATTTTGGTTTGGTTATTGTTTTTGGTTTGGTTTGGTTGGTGATTTTTGTTTTTGGTTTTCACTGATTTAAAGACATCTTTTAGCGTTTTACAGTGGGGCCGAAATAGCGTGACTGAGCCCTCTAATATAATCCTTGACGTTTCATTTTAGCCACTTCTTCTGGAAGCCAGTTGTCTCTGAATGAAACCTCAGGTGGACGATGTTCTACACATAACATGAGGATACACGTCTACGTATGTTTGAATGCGAATGGTAAGAGATCAGCCATATCCACGCAAAAAAATCCAACGCCTTCTTCAAACGTGGCGCTCCTATGATCATCACACCACTCCACCCGCAAACGAGCATCTCACCATGCCATTGTCACGCGCTATTGTCACGTAATTATCCTATACCACTGTCACGCAATTATGCTTATCCTACTTTCTTTCCTCAGATCCCAAATGTATCACGACTCCAGTGTCAACTGCACAACCCACTAAGTCAGTCGCTTTGCGACCTACACAATCTCATGCTGTTCATGTTTCTCCAACAACGGTCAAGCAACAGTCATACTGCTCCGGTATGTCGAAAAGGAACGTCACTCAACTCGGAAAGCTTGCGTGAACATCGTGACAACTATTTTCTTGATCTCCATCGCTTATTGACTCCATCTAGTAGTTCACGACGTTTATAGTCTTATGCGTTATATATATATATTTTTTTTCTTCTACAGTGCGACTGACCTTTAAAATGTTTTTTGCGTAAGATAATTCTCCAGCATAATTTCTCGCTGGCCATTTTATAGGATCGGAAGAATTAGAAAGACTTAAGAATCCCCGCGCTTCTAAGGTTTTTCGAAGTTCAATTCCTCCAATCAATTCCTCCAATCAAATGGCTTAGCATGACAGCGATCGACAGCCATTTTTTATGTCACGTATTTTTGGCACAAAAGAGAGCGCTTGCAACCATGGAAACCACTTTTCACCGGAATTTCAAAAACCTAAAATAACCTCATCTACTCCTGTGTTTGTGGCCCGGATCCTGGCATACATAGAGTCTTGCTGCGACGTCATAATTCTAAGATAAACCTGTCAATCTTCCCTCAGCCTCTCCCGACAAGAATCATGCTCAGCTGATTGAGATCACAAATAACACCCGCCTTATTCCAAAGATTCTTAATCACACCAGTCAGATGACAGCTCTGAGGGTTCAGTTAGAGAGAATGGAGGACAAACTAAACGCATTGGAAGGAAAACTTGATAACTGCAGCTTTGGAGCTGGAAATGAGCACGTGACTCAACCACCACCGACAACGGCGGGTCCAGGTGAGTAAGGCTTCTAAATAAAGTGGTTTTCAATCGAGTGTCGCAAAACCAAAACCAATTGAGGTAATTACAGAGCCCGGTTACGCTCTGAAGGAAACATACTCTTCAGCCAATCACGAATCGAGGTGATTCACGACTTGGTTTTACTAGCCAATCAGAACGCAAAGAGGGTAAACGCAGCCGGCGCCAAGCGCGGGAAAAAAAGAGTGAAGAAGTCGCAATTCGTTTTAGTTTTGCATCTTACTAGTCGAAACGTTCGAGTGAGTTTTTTGATCCATTCATAGGGCAAACCAAAATCAAAACCCAAACCAAATCAATTGCCTAATTACTCTCAACACTCAATTCAAAACTGCTTTAAGTACTGTTCAATAAACGAGCACGAGTGTATTATAGGGTTTTACAACTCATGCGCGTGACGTTTTATCGGTGACTTAATAGGATGTTAGGCTCATGAATTATTCATGAGCTTTTGAAGTCTGGAGATGCAACACACCGGACAGCCAGCGTTGAAAAAGAAATGAAAGAAACGGTAGAATAGGATCTTCTCCTAGCCCGTCACATTAATTAACCTATTTATTTATCCAGTTCCTAATTGCTTCATTTTCCTCTTGCAGTTTACGCAGACTGTAGAGAGCTTTTCCAGGCAGGATTTAAGGTCGATGGAGTCTACGTCATACGGCCGAATGGCAGCAACGAATCGTTTCCAGTCTACTGTGATCAAAGCACAGCGGCGAAAGGCTGGACAGTGATTCAGAAGCGCTTTGATGGCTCAGTGATATTCAGTAACCGAACATGGATCGAGTATCAAAACGGCTTCGGTAACCTGACGGGCGAGTTTTGGTTGGGACTCGATAAAATTCACCTGCTTACAAAAAAGCCTGTCAGGATTCGTTTTGATCTAGCAGCTCCAGACGGAAGGAAGGGATTCGCCGCTTACCAAGGTTTTACGGTCGCTGGAGCTGACGAGAAGTACAAGCTGACAACTGGAAGATTCTTAGGTAATAATTTTCTCAATACTCCCTAGTGGGCGACTGAGCAGTAAGGTGAAGGGATGGGTTCGAGAATCCAGGGACGCTTGTTCTAAGACAGCGGACAGTAACTACACTTAAAATGTTTGCCAAATTTCTAGCATTTATGTCGGTTATGAAGGACATAAAGGGTTTCGTTAGCTTTCATGCCTTTTGGGTTTAACTTTTAAATGTCTTTTACGCCTTCTGTCCTTTTTTGTTTTGTCTATGAACTAATATTTGCGCGAAATAGGCTGAATTTTTGGGGGGCTATTCTGTTAATTCTTATTCCGCTTTAAAGTTAACGGAATGGAATAAGGTTTTCCAAAAGAAGGTGTATTCCGAAAACGAAATGGTTATTGCGGACGAGACATGAGAACTAACGCTCGGAATAGTCTAAACACGAAGACAGACATTTCGCCGGCCGCGCTCGATTTTCGCGCCAAAATCTCCCCCAAAACAACGCGTATTTTTTGTATTCGGAGTACCGAAACGTATTCTCTTTATTCCGTTCATCCTGCTAAGGGGAGCAGAATGAACAGAATGCTATTTCTTTCATTCCGAAAACGGAATACGTCTTAAAAGAACACTGAGGTAAACCAAACATTTCGTGTATTTTTATTTCGGAATATTCCCAAAAGAATGCACACTTAGGAAGAGGGTAGAAAATGGCCTATGCGTGACGCGGGATGAGGGCAAAATTAGCGTGAAAGGAACATATGTGATTCCTGAATTTATGAAAAATTGAAATTTCGTTAAAAGTATACGTGATGCGGGAATTTTGTTCAAATTCGTGCGTGAAACGGGATCATCCCCCACCCCCCCACCCCTCACCCAATTGCTGCCCTCTTAGGAGGAGGGCTTTTTCCAGCGGGTTTTGTGCGTTGGCTGTTGTGGAAAATAATACCCACAGTTTTTCTTTTAACCGGAAAATAGAATCCGCAGAGGAACTCTACTGATCGACAGTACACAGTTCTGCCGTTCTATTTCTGTATGGGCCTTTGTCACGCGGCAGCAGGGAACAATAAATCTCGTACGCCAAGCCGCGAGTTGATGAGTTTGGGAACGAGTTTCGACTGGAAAAAACAAAAGTTTTCACTCTCTCGGGACTCAAAATGGCGGGCCGTGAAAAAGGCGAATTGCAAGGTGGTATTCGGGACATGCGCAATAGTGACTAGTTGAAAAACTATCTATGCACTCTTGCCAAATGGCTGACTTTGTACTTCACACTTAGTTGAGATCTCAAGATGTCTTTTAGAAGTCCTTTAGACATACCATAGCCCTGCGACTTCCATCGAGAGGGAAATAGCAATTCTCTCAGTGTCTTCACGATAAAGCTGTGACCGCATGCACGGCCACTTGGCTCTTATGTGACTTCCTAGTTCTGTCGAGTTTAGGAGAATCTTTGTTTACATTTGTTGCCTCATTAGCATAGGCTTATCATTCTCTGATCAAGCTATTAAAATAATATTTTCTCAATGTTGAACGCAAATAGCAATATTAGTCACACCTGAAAACTTGAGCCCGATATACCGAATAGTTTCGGAGAAATTTACTACGAATGCATGGCTCTTTAACGTCGCGGTGTCTGACAGTTGCAGACTGCAGACTAACCCTAACCCGCAGTTACTGAAAACTAACCGTTCTAAAATGGGTGCTTAGACTTAATACTGTTTATCAGCGCTATTTCAGTGTAGGCAGTCTGCAGTTGTCATACACCGTCAACGTTCTTGCCACCTAGCAATTTTGCAGTTTTTGATGGTTGATATTTCGTTAGATAATACTTGAAAAGAGCTGAAAATAGTACAGATAGCTCAGGTTGACCAACTATTTCAACGTTTGAACTTAATTTCTATGTGCGGCAAGCCCCTCTATGGGTTAAGTCGTACGCTAATCAGCAAAAATGAAAACGACGTCAGCAAAGATCACTCTATTGCGACAAGGTTGGCAACAACATATGTCAATTGTCTTTCACTGAATTTTCGTTTCAGCTGGAAACGCCAGGGACTCATTTTCTAACGAGAACGGCGACCAATTTTCCACTGTAGACCAGGACAATGACAAATCAAGCGTAAACTGCGCGCAGAAGTTCAAGAGTGGCTGGTGGCACGGCAAAGCACCGTGTCACAGGAGCAGTCTGAACGGACTTTACATTAGTGGACGTGACCCCAGCCATTTTGCTTCTGGAATCACTTGGTATTCTTGGACAGGATATAGTTACTTTTTGACCAAATCGGAAATGAAAATCATGTTTTGGCCTCAAGCATAAGCATGACCTCAACTGCATGGAAGATGGAAGCGGCGAACAGTGGAGGAGGAAAGGAAACCGAAGGGGTAGGGGACGGGCATTTATTTGCATTGTTACAACAGCAGTGTCACCTCGCTTTGAAAGTTCGGCGACGAGTTTTTGTTGCTTTTTCGTTCGTAACTTTGCTCCCAAGCCTTTCTTTGTCTGAATGCTATTACCTTCTTTTTTAGCATCTGTAGTTCCCTAGTACCAATCCCAGACTCTTTGAAGAGCTAAAAAAGTCTTCTTTTGGCGTTCACCTAAGAGAAAACGTTTTAAGTATTTACATCTAATGCTGGCTTAGTGTTGTTAATTTTTCCTTTGCTTAACTTCAGGTTTTATCCTTAGCTGGTATTTGACTTATTTGTCACTTTTATTTATTTATTTTACTCGTTTACTTGTTTATGATGTCTTTTGTACTACAACCCAGGTAAAGTAAGTTATACTTGGCTTGTTTAGTTTTTACTGTTATGAGAAGCTTTTTTGTCTAACTTAGTTCATTCCGTTTAATTCTGATTTTATTTGCGGCAAAATAGACGATGGTTGTTGTTGTCGCCACTGCTTCCATAATGTGAACGATATTTTCGTAAGCCCAGCCTTTGAAAAGCTGACATGGTAAAAAATCGCTTCGTTTTCTGGTGTTACTCAATGAACTTTAAAAGCTTGAAAGCACTGATCAAAGTTTGGGTGTCGCCCGATATGTTACTCATGATGGGTTTCATTCCCTATTATTATTTTGCAAGCAACGAGTACACTTTATAAAATCACTGAAAGTTCGTAGCATCGCTTTGCAATATCGAGCTGCAAAGTGCGCGAGGTAAGCTGCTTTAAATAGTTTGGCAGAGTTTGCAGGAATTTATGTCATGGTTCTCAAACAATGTTACTGATTCTGCAGGGAGGGGAATGTTCCCGTGTACAAATGAAAATCGTTTCTAAAGAGACCTTGACTAACTTTGTCCGAGATAACCTTTGGATACTTACATTACTGTAAGAGCGATTTCAATTTGACAGAATTAACTGGCTAGCCAGAACGGGCAGGCGGACCTTACTACTGAAATGTCTACAGATTAGCAGACTGACACATTCTAAAGGAGTTGTTACGATGTGCAACGTTTCCTGCAGCACCATTGCAAGACAAGTTGCAAGAGACTTTGCTTAGTGTAAAATACGTTGCAACAGGTGATGATCGTTGAGAGGCAACTTGCACGAAAAGTAGAACTCTATTCTTCTTTCTGAAACGGTTTCTGCAACTTGTGGCCGTTGCAAGGCATGTTACACTGTGAAATGTTTCGTGCACTTTGTCTCGCAATGGCGTTGCGACACAAGTTGTACCCAAATTTGATCTGACGCTTGGAGCATTTAGGTAGACAAATATACCCTAGACAACTTCGGAAGATTTATTCATCTCAAGTATTCACTACCTAATCATTAGGTTGCAGTCTTTTTTACCATAAATATTTATCATTGGAAATGTTGATTCATAATATAAATCTCTTTTCTCTATAAGGAATATACTACATTTGATCATATACTTAATCTTAAATAATAAATTAGTATCAAATGTAAAAAGCAAATGCAAATTTGATCCGAACTTACTGTGGCCAGCCACAAGTAAATTACGAATAAACAGCATTTTACTCATTCTACCTGAGGCGGGGCACAGTGTTTGGTGATCGAAATGAACCCCGGTTTGCTTTTCCTGCTTTAGTTTTCAGGCAGGCAAACTGTTTTTCGTAATGGCATAATGATAAAAGAATGACGTGTGAACCACTGATGTCAATTTGCAGTTTCTGTTTTAGAGCCCATAGAGTAGCCTTCACATACGTTTGCTTGGTTAGTCAGTCATTTTAAAACCGTGACATTTGTATCTGAGATCTTGTTAAAAGGGTTCGCAGATTGAGAGCCTTGATATCAAAAGCTGAATAAAACTGGCTGCAAATTTTGCACTCACAGTGGTGGTTAACAAAAGTTTCCGGGTAAAGAACGGTAGACTATTGTTGCGCAAATAAGTATTCTTTTGTGAGTGGCACGTGGGAATTTTAGATCTGGCGCGTGCAGTCCGTGCATTGGCATTCTACTCTCGATACGCATGCGTCTGTACACTATAATTGGTCCCGAGCTGAGGATAAAGCACGGTTATGATTCGGCGATCCTTTAGGCGTGGAAGTTTAAACAAAACTCGAAACCTTCTTCAACTCTCCTTAATGTGCCCTACGGCTCGTTTATCCTCGTCCACTCACCAACGCTGGTTAGGTCTCCTCTACTCTCGTTCCTCTTTTTTCTGCTGGTGTAATTCACCGGCCTAAATAATGATCACTGATGTCAGTCTCCCAGCTCCCTCCGATCTTGATTCTTCTTCAATTTTTCAATAATTTCATCTTTGGACTAAAAGAAAACAATAATCCGAGCTGACAACAAATCACATTCTCCACAAAAAGATTATTCAGGAAACATACACTTTAAGCCAGTGGGATAACAGAGATGCTCACCCGAACTTCCCGCCGAAGTTCTTCGATTTCACTCAAAAACTTTTCACTTAGCTCGCGAACAACACTGTCTTTGATCTAAAAAGGAAATAGAAGAAACTCACATTATAACCTAAAAATAATCTTTTCAAATAGCGCCCACGCAATGATTTATCCCTCAAATTGTGCGCGGCAGACTTGTCATTCTTTGCTTCGAAGCACAATGAGAAGCAATTTGGCACCATGTTACTTGTAGGGTATTTTCACCATGTACAACTTTTGTAAACAGTGATACTAGAGGGGGTGATTTCAATTGAGAGTGGAAAGCAACGAGGGCAATTGCTTTGTGGTACTACGCTTTGCGATTGGCTGAAATTTATTGCGTTACAATTTTTGCAGCCAGTCAGAGCAAAAGAAAAACTAAAACAACCGCGAGTTTTCCGGTGCCTAGCGCTGGCAAAGCGCCAGCTGCATGCATTTGATTTTCACTCTTAAAAATATTGGCTCATTTGATTCTCTGGCTCTGTTGTGAATGCCCAAAGAAGTGAGTAATTTGGTTTTGACGAGATTTTGACATGAATAGGCCTTTTCACGGTTAATGAGGCCATATTGGTTTAGGGGCAAACAGGGGTAAAATATTGAATGGGATTTTGCGCGACTTTGAACCACTGGAACGAGGCTAAAAAAGAGGCGGATTTCCAACATTTGGCGCTATCTGTAATAATTTTATTGATATCATTAGTCCAACAGAAAATCATGACAGTAAAGGGGTAGAATGTCCGCAAACTGGAATTAGATTTTTTCGCGTGTCGCTGCTAATTTCGTATCAATTTGCATAATTTTGAATGAAAAAGCTTAAAAATACGTTTACGACCGTTGTAGCCTGGATCTGTTCTTTATGCTGCATGAAGATTTCAGTACAACTGCCTTTTCAAAGACATTTTTCGCTGTCAATATACTGCTTTCGTAGCGAAGATAACAGGGGTTCAAAGTTGGCCAAAATCCGATATATTCAATCTACTTTTATCCGCGTTTGCCCCTAACCAATATGGTGTTATTAAGCTTGAAAAGGTCTGTTCTGATTTTAAATACTAAACTTATTTAGTACAAATCTACTAGCGTTCTATCACGAATGCCGTTCTCTGATTGGCTACGCTACTCGCTATCTATTCTGTGATAGATAGCGAGTAGCGGTTTTCAACAAAATGGCGGCCACTTCGTCGTGTTTTCGAAGTGTTTCGAAGTGTCTGCGATGAGGATATAGATAATTTACTTGTTTAGTTTTGAACGACTAGTAGATTTATACTAAAACAATTAGATTATTCGCTCTCGATTTCTATGCGTGACAGTTGACTCGGGCTGCGCCCTCGTCAACTATCACGCGATAGAAATCTCGAGCTCATAATCTAATTGTTTAAAAACTGTCGAGCATTTTCCGCTTTTCTAATGATCAAGAATAAAAACCTCACCTCATCACGAAACTCTCTGATGCATTTTTCTTTATCTTCTTTCAATTCTCGCTTGGCGCTTTCTATGTGGGAGTACATTCTTGCCCTTCGAGATGCTTTCCAACGAATCGACAATTCATCGCTAATGTTCGAAAGTCCGATATTTAACGAAGACTGTTCTCGCAGAAGATCCGCCATCTTAAAGTGAAAGAAAAGTTGTATTACAGTATGTCGGGCTGGACAAGTTGTCTTTGGATGAAATCTCAGAATATATCTCTGAAACGCTCTCATTATTCAATGGAAAATATTCTCCACTTTGCAGAGAGACGGACAGTTTGAGAGTGTCTGCAGTGTTTATATGGTGATTGAAACGAAGGTTGTAATTGGTTGATTTCAAATACAAATTTGAATGTGATTGGTTTATTGAACTGTCGATAACAAACTGTCCCATGACAAACTGGCAAGCAAGTTAGTGGAAAATAGAACTCTAGTAAACTAATCATAATCGACGAAATTGTAATTTCTATGATAAAGCCACGAGTCAGTCCTCTAGTTTCCATAGCGCTGTTCACTTTTAAGGGGAATTGTTAACTTTCGTTCTAAGCATGTCACCTTCTGAGAAACAGCGGATCCGACAGCATCTCGTGCGGTGCCAGTCAGCAGCATATTCCGTCGTTCCGCAAGTAGCTGTTTCATTCGTTCAAGCTCAGAATTAATCAGTAAGCGAAGCTCTTGAACGGCATTAATTTCCTCAGTTATGCTGCAAAAGTGGACAGGCAGCAAGCAAATACTTTGGATGGATTTTTGTGTGAAACCCAACTCTGGATGTGAGAAAAGTATATGTTCTTGGGATCGAGGGCTAGTGGAACATCACGCTCAAAAACAATAGGAACTACTTGAGCTGGGGGAGCGGGGGTAGAATGCAAGCCGTATAAAGAGTTCGTTCTGTTGAGGCCTGTACAGGGATGGTAATCTAGGGAACCCACTACATCCGCTGATTCAGTCACAGAGATATGATACTCTAGAGATGTGATATTAATTACATGGTACTTATGTTATCAATATTACAATGTTGCTGATCCTCCTGTAATTGAGTCCTGTAGACTGCAAGAGGTTGAATGAAACAACCGAACTATTACTGGGCCCCTGTAGGAGCCCATAGTGAATCGCACATGGACTACTGGCCGCCATCTTGGATTCATCCATGATGTCGGCAAAATATTGCGCAAGGAAACAACTTAGTCCTCGTCCGCCTCTCAAATACGCTGTGCAAGGCCTAGACCCAGTTGTTGAAACCCCGATTAGCGTTATAACCGATAAAAGCGACCCAACACCTATAGTTGCTACGAAAAACTGGGTTTAGGGGTACGTTTCTCGAAAGCCCGAAACTTTTCGCGCGTATTTCGGGCGCCATGATTTCCTTTGAAACTTCGAAAGGAAGACCAGCTTTTCATAATAAGCAGATTACAGTCAAATTACTTCTGGGGCCCGGAAAGTTTTCGACGCTTTCGAGAAATGATCACCAGCCTGTTAGTGAGCTAACATACCGTGAAAGCATGTGCTTAGTGCAATAAGTCGTTCTCAGTGCATCCAGCGGTCCGCCAGAAGATAGCGTTGACTCGTACTTTTGAATGCTTTTCTCAAGAACGTTTATTTCGTGAAGGTAGTGCTGCAGTACAGGGAAAGAAAATTAAGAATGAAAATATGAATTACGAAGGACAAGAAGCTAACGAATCAAAAGTTCCAGCTGAGATTAATCCTGATCCAACTACGAACGTTAGAAGCGCGGCAAGACAAACCACCGACCGGAAAGTCGACGAGCCAGGCATTCACGCTACCACTAACGGAGGGTGCCATATAAGAAACCAGTCGTAACACGGCTAGCGCCTGCTTCCATCGCTCAAACTGACACCTCCCCCTGCTACTTCAAATTTCATGAAGTTAACAAAATCTACTTCAAACTCAACGTAAGGTCAGAGGAAAAATTCAGCTTACTTCGATCACTCACTTCTTGTTAATACCGATATCCACTTGCATGACCAACAAGGCAAGCTGAAGATTGCTATTCTTTTTAAATACTTGAATAGAGGTACCCATCACAATAACAGAAAAGCTAACCGTTTTCAAATTAGTGCCTAGACCTAAATGCTGTAGATCAGCGCTGAGGTCAGAAGCGCGGTGTCTTGTTGTGACTGGAGCTCCATTCTGTCAGTTTGCCATCCAATTAAAGGGGTTCTCTGTATGGCGGTGCGCTGGTTCCTTAAGATAGCGAGTATCACATCATATATTTGTCAGGAGATGTCAGCATCAGTCTGAGTGATACAAACAAGTGCCACGCTAATAACAATGGTTTTGGGTGATCGGCTTAGCCTCAGCCCTCCAGTTCTCTCCCTTCCCGACCTCCCCACCCTCAACAATGAATTTTCTAGAAATTAACTTGAAAAGACTACATAACTCAACAAGCCAAGTACACCAATGATTCAAATAAACAACACAACCAAGGCAAAGATGTGACATACATATTTATTTAAACACGTGCAAATTGAAAGGCTAACAGAAATCACACTCAAAATAAATAATCTCGACCACTTGTTTTTAAATGTCTTTCAATCCTTATTTCGCCATCATTTCCAAAACGTTTTCAATTAACTACCGTTATAATTAGCAAGAGCTGCAAATTATTTTATAGCACACAAAAGCTCCATGCAGCCTCAACTAATTATTTTCCACGAACGAAAACTAATAACACGCCTCCTAGCTAGATTAGCTTTTTAGTTATCTTCTAGCTGGCCTTATACCCTACATAAGTTGTATTAATGTTTGTTTTCTTCTCCTTTTTCAAGTGTGATATAAATAACCCTTGTTCTTGTTAATAATCTCTACCTCTGCACTTGTTGGCGCTCTTATTGCAAATCAGTGCTATTATCATTCATTAGCAAGCGCTGCACATGGTATTGAGCACACAAGAGCCCAACACGCCTTGTGACTTATTAGTTCTTTGAATTAAACCAATCAGTGATTAGCTTTGCTTACGAGCTGCTAACGTGCCCATATTTTCTGTGGCCCGAAAATATTAGTAATCTTGAGACGGCAGTACGAGCATGACTTTTCCAAATCTCAGTCTGCAGCCAAGTTCTTCGCGGTAGCAAATACGAACAAACAAACAACTTTGTCGATTAGAGTAGTTTTCATGTGAGTGTTGTAAAACCAAACACAACCGCGGCAATCGCAGAGCTCATAAATTCAACCTTCAGCCAATCACAAGTCGAAGTAATTCACGGCTTGCAGTGGAGACGGGAGAATTCACGCGCTGAACGAAAGGGTCTCTTTTCGGGGAGTGTCAAGTAGTTTTGTCCCTGATTGAAGGTAGAAACGGGCTTAAACTAGGGTTAAAACCGGTTTCCTTTCAACGCGAACAACAATTTCACCTACAACAGAAACAGCAAAACCGTAGCTTTTCAAGGTGTTTATATGCCTGTGAAAACTCGCAACGGTATGACTGTATCCGTATGACATTGTGATATCACAACATGTTTAGAAAACATCGTTTTCCCCCTTCATCCCGCCACATGTTCCAGCATGTCGCAAGTCCGATTGTGTACCGAGACTAGACGGCGGTTGTTCGTTGATCACACGATATCCGCACGAAGATAATGACTGCTACCGAAACGAAAATCTCTCAAGCGGAATGAAGTTGCACTTGTATGACTCGTACCGACTGGAGACCTTGGATATCATGCAAACGTATAAAAATCCGCAAGAGGGATCCGGGATGAAGTCGCACCGATATCAAAGCCGTACTGGCATAATGTAAACAGACCGGGTAGATGATAAGACGGAGCCACATTCACGCACACGTAACAGTACACGCAAGATTCCGAAAGCGCGGACTCTCGTGTGGGAGACGCGTTCGCTCGCTCTCAAATATCATACGCGCTAGCACAATGAACAGACCCCAAAACAAATTCTCTTGAGTTGTAGTAATTTCTTACAGATGCAAACTCAGTGCATAGAAGGATATTACATTTTCAGATATAACCGAATGTCCATGCTAGGTCGCAATAAATAACAAACACTATTATTAATTATCAACTGACCTGTTGATATTCAGAATCAACCTTTCGCGATGAATTTTGGGATTCCTCCCTCGATGTCTCTTCTGCGCACGCTCCAGCAACTTCTGCCTGCTCGTTCGGCACAGATGAAATCGAATGGTTTTCATTAGTTACGAAATCGGGTTGATTCGAAGATTCGATTGACCCTTCAAAATCCACTTCAAACTGTGATCGTCTTCCAGGGGTAAGTAAACAATTTTCACTACCAAACGAACTTTCCGTCCGACGATTTGCATGATCTGAAACATCAATATCGGCGCTATGTTTAAAATCACTTTGCTCTGAAGCGCTATCCTCTGTCATCGCATTTGATTTCCCTTGACTTCCTTCATCTTCGATCCTTATTTCACTTGAATCAAACTCGGATTGAGAAATCGCGATACTTCCACCTTCCTTGACACTAAATGGTTCTTTATCGTTTGGAAATTCGCCCCCAGACCTGTCTTCACACACCAAGTCTGTTTCCTCTGATCTGATATCACCCGCTTCTACAGTTGGTTTTTCCTGCACAATTTCAAACACGGCATTGTAGTTCTCGTCCATAGCAAAATCACCCTTAATTGAATTTGGTAAATCAACATTTGATTTGTTTTTCCCGGGGTCTGCGATCAAACTTGACCATAAATCCTCCGAAGTAGCATCGTGGTTAAATTTTATGTCCAGGCTTCCGCCAAAATCCTCAAGATCTTTTGGCGCGGATGCACTGGGACAAAACATATACGAAGCTATCGTTTCCTCATCAATTGGACGCTGTTTGGTTAACGATCTTGATCGTCTCTGGGCGAACGTAGCACGCGGAGATTTTTCGTCCACTCCAGCCTTTTCAGCGGCCAAGACAAGCATTTCCGGATCCAGGAGCGCGGCTAATGCCGTGCGCTTATCACCCGCAATAGGAAGGCCGTCAGTGGAGAAACGCTTCACACTTAACGTGGGGGAACTGGAGCCTGGACTTGGCGTTTCTTTATCCGGCAGCATTTCTTCAAAACCGCTGCTTTCCCCACTGTTATCTCTCGTTAACCTTTTTTCTGATGATTTTACAATGAATCCGGCTTCTGGATCTGTGGATGATAACTCCTTCTCCTTGAAGTCTTCGTTCGTCGTGATTTCCTCGAGTTCAAATGAATCTTGCACAACAACGCTAACCACTTTCAGACGTGTCAGGCAAGGCAAGCTAACACAAGTTTCTTCGCCGTCTTTCCCTATAACATCAGCCACACTAGTGTCGCTTTGAAGAATCTCTGTACTATGATCATTGTAATTCACCAAACCCCACTCGGAGGATTTCTCTCTGTCGCCTGTCACACTGGTGTTTTCGACGCCTTCGACAGTAACAAAGATCGACGATTCATCTTCGATTTTCCGGGGAACTTTCGTTTCCGGAAATTCATTTGAGCCCAGGCCCTTCTCTGTGTTTTCTACAACTGGTACACTCACCAACAGCTCCGATTCCACGACTGGTTTTTCTAGAGACTCCTCCCGAACTATAATTGTTCCTTCTTCGTTAGAATATTTTCTTGATATCTTTGTTCGAATGGATCCACTGCCAACCGACGAAACTTCCAGCTCTTCCGTCACTGGTTCCAGAAACATCCCCTTAGTCACGTGACACGGCTTATTGAGCCTGAGGTGTCTCATCAAGTCAAATGAGTCCTCCGGCGCTTCTTCGGGTTCCGATATCAGGGGTAAGGATCTGTGACCCTCGCCAAACACCGGGCTGATTGGTTCCTTGGGGGATGTGATGAACCTGAGTGGGATCCTACTAGCGCCTGGGTCCGACCAAACTGGGGAGTCCTGCGACTTAACAGAGGGAAAAAAGGGAAAACTTAATGATCACTATAATCGACGATCGAGATTCAATTTGTCCCTAAATGAGATAAATCGTGACAATGTTGATCGACAAAGCAACTCACTGAGGAAAAGGGAAATGAAACGAGCCAGCAACTTATCGGTATCTGCCCATGTTCCTGTTGCGTAGCAGCTGTATTCTTCGTAAAAAACGTTGATACACAAAACGAATTAAAACAAATTCTCTTTTAAAAATAAAAATAGAATTGATATTCATTGCTCATTATCTTTCCCTTGTAAAAACGTTGTCATTCTAATAACTCTTTGTTTGGTCGGTCGGTCGGTTTGTGAACAAAAGATTTTTGTTGCTCTCAAACCCATTTGAACAAGGCTGACTTGGAGTGAATATGACCGAGTACGTTTCTGTCACTCTCTGGAATAACATGACTCTCAATAGTCACCAGGGTTGAAACCTAACACCTCGTATCTCTCAAATAGACAAGTTTTTGGCTCAACTTCACAAAATCAAGTCGTTGCCAGAGTCTTACCAGTGATCCGTGGAGATCCTCTTGGTCCAAAGTCCGCCGAAAGAAAACCACGTCGATTCCCTGTGCATTGGAAGGGGATTGAAGAAACCGGTCGGGGATACGAGTGCGTATGTCAGGTTCGGCAAACCCCAGGTCGGCGAGAAACTCTTCTGGATCCACGGTCATTGCGTTCAGCAGTGAAATGACCTCATGGGAATTTCTTAAAAAGCAAGCAAGCCAGATTAGATTTAGTAGAATCTCTAGGAAAGCGACCACAACAAGGATCTCAGCCATGGACTGAGGACTATTCCATTCTTATTCCGGTTGAGGATTGACATAGAACGCGTATTCCGAAAAGGGACTGGTTATTGTGGAGTGACCTGATAAGTATCGCTCAGAATAGTCTGCACACCGGCGACTAAGTCTGACATGTTGGCGGCCACGTACGATTTTCGCGCCAAAAGAAAACGCGCATTCCGTGCATCCTTGACCAGCAACCACGTGAGCAAAAATCTCTAGAGAAATAGATAACAATAACTTTGTTGCGTAATCGCCGCCACGTTGGTGGTATAAACAATAGGAGCTAATGAGGGATCTATTGTTTTCGGGTACCAACATGGCGGAAACATAACTGAATGAGCCCTTGAAGAAGAGGTAAACCAAACATTCCGTGTTTTCTTATTCCGGCATTGTCGCGAAAGAATGCACCCTTTTACTACACAACCAGACTTGTCACTGTACGAATGACGCGCCAATGAGAGTGCAAATAGAGAGAAACAATCGGAAAATCATTTTCCACAGTCAACAAAAAGCAGGCTTTGAGAAGAAACGGCAAAACAAAAAAGCAAATCAGTACCTGCTGGAGTCAGAGAGGCCAGACACGAGGCTATCAGAACTGTCTAATCTCCCCACGTGCGCGAGCTTTTTAATGATCCTCTGCCTTCCAGAGTCAACTGGACTATCAATTGGTGACTCACAATGTCTTAAAAAGAGAGTGACACATGCATCAGATTCTCTCTTAGAACTTAGTCCTGTAAAGACAGCTAATTACAGTACTTCGGACACCAAAGGAATAGGCGCTTTCACATGACGTCACAGCGGCCATATTGGTCTCACAAAACAAAGAACCGGCGGCCAAGTTCGTGTCCCGAATTAATCCTCCGGGAATTCAACTTAATTCTCACGTAAACATTTATTTTGTTTTTGTTCCAAAAACATGGCCGCTGATCACTTTTAAGTTTATGGCAACACCAACGCCAGCGAAACCAGGTT
>BLFK01000535.1:408662-418662 GCA_014634185.1 Astreopora myriophthalma
TGCATTCAACATTTCTCCACCACTACATTACTCCGACTTTGCACTGAGCACGCCATACAGACCACCATCCATAACACCTTTCGGCAATTTTGCGTACGCTTTGATACTTGTCAGTTGGACAACCTTTCTCGAAACAGCTGTATTAATGCCGTATGGCATTAAGCCGATTTACCAGCATCAAGTGGCTTAATGAATACCTTAAAATACACAGGAAATTCTTTTCTTTTTGGTTTGCTTGGTGTACACAGACTTGCCCATTAAGTAACTCAATACTTTTGGTATGTTTTACAACAGATGTCGTTTATGTAGATGCCAACAACTTTTGTTGTCATAAATTAGTGTCACTTTAAAACGTGGAACGAAAACTCGTTACCATAATTAGTTACTCTGCTGATGTTGGATAATTGTTTCACATCATTATCGATAGTTGTTTGGGAAATGAAAGTCGTTAAAACGTCCGATCAATATTTTGAGCTTCCTTCAAGTTTGAATGCATATGCTCTATTTCGCGAAAAGTCGGTTGATTTAAGCCATCTTATTCACGGCTACTTTTATATACCCCCACGAACAATAATAAATTACATAAACAGCATGGCTAACAAAAAGGAAACTCCATTGATCAGAGGGGAACGTATGGAAAGAAAATTTGTTAACTATCCAGAGTTGATTAACATCCAACTTCACGTGCATGACATTTTAGTACGCACACTGGAAGAAGTTCTTGGCGCATAATGGCCACACACGCAATAATTGAATACCAATAGAGTAATTCAATGCACGAACAAATAATATATTAAATTCATTCGATCAGAGTAAGAATTCAATTTGATGTCCTAATCTGAACCAAGCGTGAACTTCTATTGAAATGGCTAAGAATATTAACACCTACTTGCTACAGTTTGGCAGACAATACCTACGGAAGCTACAAACAACATACATCATACCAGAATCTCTCGGCAAAAAGCGAAACATCTATCGATGATCGCCGCATGACTCAGCTGACCTCCTCTGTGGATCGCTCGCGACGGCTAATTGTTCGTTCTCATAAAGCATTGAGTTCCGTTTTTAACAAGCAGAACGGTAGCTTGACTTTGATGAAGGTCTGAGTGATTTGCTCGTGTTTTGCTATGTATTTATAAAGCCGAGACCATATACATCTCGTTGGTCCCGCGCTCAGCTTTTGTTGGTCATGCGGAGGAGGGTCTGGTGATCAACCGGAATGACGTTATTTGTATGGACAAAAGCAATGACAGCGATGACGAATCCATGACGCCTACTCATGGCTCTTGTTTAACCTTTGTTTACTTTTGGTTTGGAGGAAATTTCAAACTATCCACTCAACCGGGCAAATATCAATGAAGACCTTACGTTCCACCCAAAGGTGGCTTGTAAGTAATCTCTTTAGACACAGAAGAATGGTGGAATGTACAAATGCTGGTGGACGAGGAAAAGAAGCCAATACGTCCACCAACTCGACGGCGATGACGTAACCCAACGTGTAAACCACCTACACATCTCAATGTGCAATTGTTCAGTGTAAACAATAGATTGTACCTCTTGTCAGAGTTGTTCACTCACCGGTGACGAACACAATAAAAGCAAAAAAGCTATAACATAGCTATCCATAGAAAAATGATATCAAACAAAACAAAACAAAACAAAATATTACACCGAGCTGACGAAGGTAGCTAAGTTATGTATGGGGAATTATATTGTACCCATCTTTATGTCACGCAGTGTGAAAAAAACTCTGTTGTCATGTTTAGGACTACACTCAAGTCATACAGTATCAGCTATTATAGCAGTAGAAGTACTAGTAGTAGAAGTAGTAGCTATATAGTAGCTATAGCAGCTGTAGTAGCCGAAGAAGCTGTAGTGGCCGTAGTAGCCGTAGTAGCCGTAGTAGATTTGGTTTGCTAGAACTGATTAAATATGTCATCAGCTGCTGGAAAAATCTCACCTGAGTATTGTAAGACCAATACCAGTTTGTGAAAACTGACGCTAATGCACTTGTCATCGGCTTCCACGAGGGGGGGACCCCGGGCTGATGTGGGGGAATACGGGGACTTTATGGGGACTTTGCAACAAGTTTCTTCCTTTGTGGTGGGGGAAATGTGGGGACTTAGGTTTTTGAATGCCCTACTCTCGGGGAAAATGTGGGGACTTCGCTTCTGTTCAACTGAGAGGAGATTGGGGACTACTTCTGTGACACTTGTTTAAAAGCTGTAGTTGAACCTTGATGACGTTATATTTAACAAATAAAGAAGCCTAAGCCGTGTATTACACTGTGATAAAACACGACGGACATATGAGAACACGAGGGAAATGTAGAAAACACGAGCCGCAGGCGAGTGTTTTCTACATTTCTCGAGTGTTCTCAAATGTCTGGAGTGTTTTATCACAGTGTAATACACGGTTTAGGCTTCTTCATTTGCTTTAAGATATAGATTTTACGCGCGAAAAACAATAAAACACGCTTTTTCTATGTTTTATACTCTGATAAAACATGGATTTTCGACCAATCAGAGCGCGTGCAGGGTCCTATCTATATTTTAATCTTTAGTATCACTTGCCGATTCATGCACAGTAGTTGTTAGCAGGATAAATCGATTTAAAACAGCTTGCGGAGAATTCAGGACAAACGAAAGAGTAGGCACTTTCAATTTTGCATTTTGCTTAGAAGCAGAAAATGAACGTGATGATATTTTGTAAGTTCTTTATTAATGTTTGCCGAACCATATGCATTTGTCATTAATCCTTTTCGGGACAAATTTAGAACAGCGAACAAATTGTTAAGGATAGAAAAAGTTGATTTTTTTTAAATATTCACAAGAATGTTAATTTCTGAAGCATCACAGCAACTGTTCAGAGTACTCAGGAAACTTAAGGACGTTGTGTTTAGAAGCAGCAATGAACCATCATGATAGTGTGTTTTCCCTTGTTCTTCATCAGTCCGGATAAATTGAAAACAGATTCTGGGGAATTCAGGACTGAATGAAAAGTTGAAATTTTCACCAGACTGCGCATGTACAGTAAGAGGAGTGATTTATAGCAACTTATGGAGTATTCGAGAAAAAATAATTAAAGTTCAGTTTTCATCAGGATGCAAAGTCGGAGTGTTTGCTAACTGCTTAAAGAACCCAAATAAAGTTCTGAAGTGCATCTTCAAATCCAGGGACTATACTGGGGACTTTGCAAGAAACAAATCCCGCACGGGTGGAGAAATACAAGAACTTTGAAATGCACAGTTAGCAAAGTCCCCATATCTGCCCGGGGTCCCCCCTCGGGGAAGCCGATGACAAGTGCATAAGTGCGGGAAAATGGTTTTGCTTGCGTTCTTTTAATTGGCTTATAGTGAGCCAGATTTTTCGGCCAATCACGTAGCTGTGTAATAAAAACGCAAAAGTAGGCGTCAACCCATTTAAAGGTCTTTGATTGAGTAAATAAAATTAAGTTTGCACACAATTAATCTTATATATTGCCCAAATAGTACGGTACTAAAAATAAATAGCATGTGCCCCAAACATGCCTAAATCCAAAAGGGTGCATGTGCCCAAAAAGTGCATGTATCCACTAACGCCAATCGAGGTACTAATGCCCTTGTCTAGAAAGTGCTTGTGTCGGTAAAGCCGACAACTATTATCTCGTGAAAGCACTTTTTTTTTCTTAAATTTCTTTTACTTGATTTTTTTCCACAAAACACGAGTGGGGCCCTTCCCACTTTGCGCGTACTGTATGTTATGTGTTGGGTACAATATAATTCCGCATACATGACCTACCTACCCTTCACTTATGGAAGAGTGAGGACGTGTTCCTATATCCCCTTAACTTAGACGAGTAATCCTGATCACGCATCCGAAACCATTTCTAGTGAAAATAATTGACTGAGGAGCCATTGTACAAGTGCGCGAGTTTTGTTTATCGCACCTTAGTGGCGCTATGATCGCAGTTGATCAAAGTTGCAAAGTTACATGATTTTTTGTGGCTACCTGTCTCGAAGATCGCTATCGTCTTCGTCCGTAACCCTAATTAATATTCGCGTGGTTTTCGTAGCCCTTCCGTGAGCCTAATCGCGGCCAGTCAGAGCATTGCCCTTAGCGGCTCATGGTCTCTCGGGACTTGTTGACCTGTATTGATCTGCCATGCCATGTGCTCCAGATTTGACGCGACTTTTTTGGTAGGTGAGTTAGCAGCCACAATATTTACAATGATTTCGAGCCTTTTTTCATCAGTATACAGTTTTGGATTTTAACAAATGTGCCAAATGTTTCTTCATGACAAATTTTAGGTTTTTTTGTCGTTCTATGGAAAAATTCCATCGTAGGAAGACGACAACTGTTTGGTAGACATTTTATGTTCAACGCCGTCAGTGGCGTTGTATGAATCTAGTTTTCGCTCTTCATAAGCTCTCTGAAAGGGTAACATTGCATTTCTCGAAGGATTATTTAGTGTTTTCCCAGACTCAAACAATGTCCCTCGGGAAAAAGGAGATGTCATTCATTTCCTTAAAGGTCTCTACTTAATTATGCATTCTGCATATTCATGCTCGTTCTTTTTGGAAGGGGGTTATTAGGAATATGCATGTATAATTGATGTAGCGAGCTGCACGGAAATCTTTCCAATCCTTCCATCCTATTCTACGAAATCTGTGGCTATATGATTACTGCTTGCAATGCAGTCAAATTTGAACTGTTTTGCTAATGTAGGAAAATATGAGGTCTTTAGCAGGAATTTCACTTTGTAGTTGCACATTTTGTTGCATAATTTATTGCTGCTTTAACGTTGTTTCCAGCTTATAAATTCACAATTATATATATGTCAAAAATAAATAACAGATTTATTGGCCTGCTCAAGAAGTTTAATTTTTTTTGGTTCCTCAGTTTATGGTTATGTTGATCATATACCAGACATTATTTGTTGTTCTGTTGACATTTTTGACATAATTAAGTCAAATTAATTATTAATCTGAACTCGATAAACTGAATGTTGACATACAAAACTGTTTTCATCCTTGTGCATTGTGCACTTGAATTAGTTAGCTAATCATTCACTATCCCTCATTTAGCACTCCAAATTTCTTTTCCAAGCGAATTTCTGAGACAGAAATTTCAAGATATGCTACTGATAAGAGAAGGGTTCAACCACACAGGAAGTTTAAGGCCAGTACACAAAAATAATCCTAAGTGAGACATTAGGGAGCTTAAGCAACGACGACGTCGACGACAACGAGACTGCCACAAAACAACAAGCTTAATGAGCAAAAACAATGGCACCGCACGCTCAGCACGTGCGTTTTACATTATTCTGCCTTTCTTTGCCATTCTCGGCTTCACAACGACGTGAATTGACCAAATTTGACGTTTTGTGCAGGACGTGAGCGCAAGACGATGAATTTTCCATTGTTTGTCTTAACTTAACGGCGTTTATATGAATTCTGTTCCTGGACAGTAAGAACTTGTTTGACACGCGAAACGAGTTAAATTAGTCACGAAGTGTTTTCAGATGGCGTGTCGTAGCCGTCGTCGTCGTCCTTGCTTAAGCTCCCTAATTGCGACGATGGGACGCGCCACTGGTTATATGAATTTAATTCTTAACCGAACAAATTTTAGCCCTATCCCCATATTTCATTGATCATTATTCACATACAAGATAGCCACATGCAGTCCTTGACTGCCTATTAATTTTTCTTTCGGTAGTGGCCGTTCGATCTCTAGAAATAGCCTGTCGAAGCGGCCGAGTTGAGCTGTTCGTCCGAATACATTGGCGTACGATGCTATTCCCACAACAGAAATATATAATTTCTTTTCCCAGATTAAATATCCCTTCTCTTACAGAGGCTCAGATCCGCTAGAAAACGAACTCGCCGCTGTAGAGGTTGAAAAACTAAACAGGTCGTTAAACTTACCTTGTGATCAGAACCTCGACAACAAGGCCATTGATGGCTACCAGACGAATGGGCTATTTTCAAAAACCTCAACGTTTTTTTCCTGTTCACATGAATTGATATCATGGTTCATTTCTGCATAATGGAGCTTCAGTGGCTCTGGATCCTGTGATTGTAACGTCACTGAGAATGTTAGCGCGTGCGTGTCTATGGTTGAACAACCTAATTTCCAGTCTATTTTCTTTTAGGTCCCACTCTCTGGAATAAATAGGTTTTTGTGGCTGTTGTTCCCAAAATGATGACTTGCTTTTGCAGAGTTGAGTGAGTATAACAAACTGTTCTTATCGCCCCAGTGTCGGATATTACGCCTACCAGTCACCCTCACGATTTATAATTTATAATTTTATAATTTATCTTTATTTTGCCTTTTTTACCTAGTATATTAACAGTTTGTCCATAGATCATCAATGTATGGCGAGGTGACCTCTAGAAACCACCGGGCTTATAGTTGAGGTCACCTCGTACGCAACAATATGCTTACATAGAAAGTGCTACAAGTGTGCGGCTTTGCCAATTCAGTAATTATTTTACTAAAAATTCTAGCAGTTTTTTCTTAAAGTTGGGAAAACTTGACAGAGAAGTGACTGTAACAGGAAGGGAATTCCAGATCTTTGGACCTTGGTAAAGAATTGTGAATTTTTTTAGATTAGTTCGGCAATGATGCGCGCGATAATTATTGGCTCTTCTGGTGCTATAGCCATGAATTTGACTGTTTGTAAAAAACAAGTTGAAAAATAATGGGGGCAACAGGTTGTTATGATAACAGTACATAAATTTAGCTATTTGAAACGTGTTGATTTGATAAATGTCTAAAATTCCTAATTTGGAGAATAAAGGAGCAGAATGTGCTCTGTCTGTAGTCTGAATTGGTAATAGCTCGCACAGCCCGTTTTTGCAAATAATAAATTCTATTTAAGTTAGTTACGTATGTAGACGACCACGTAGAGTTACAATAGATGATATAAGGATAAATTAGCGAGTAGTACAAAGTGAGTTTAGTTTTTGAAGATAGATAGAAGCGGGACCTGAATAACATACCAATTGATTTAGAGATTTGTTTACATAAATAGCTGATATGATCTTTCCAAGTAAGGTGCTCGTCAATATATATACCCCAAGAAATTTAGTAGCGTTGGCTTGCGTTAAAAGTTGACCACCAAGGGAGATAGAAAAGTTGTGGTTACATTTCTTCTGCCAAGGTTTGAAAATAAGATAGGTCGTATTTGAGGATATCGATATCGATATCGATATCGGATAGCGACCTTTGAGTTAGGGTACGACTGCGCATTAGGGCGCGTGCTCGGAACGAAAAACTTGTCCTCGTATTCGTACTCAAACTCCAACCTAAAGGTCGCTGATGTTTCGGGTATCGATATAGATTCCGATATAATTTCTCAGAACGGTAAGAAATGTATGAATTCTGGCAATTGCTTTGTTAACATCCGATTGACTACATTCATTTTCGGATACTTAAACTTACGTCGTGATTTACCACCAATTCAGCCTAATATAACTTAGTCCCGATCTATTTCTTACATTATCTTTCTTTACTGTGCTACAACACTGATGTACAAAGTTATAGTCAGGCAAAAAAGCGACCTGTTGTTCTTTTTGCAAGGTAAACTTTTTGTAAGGTAAACTTGTTACTGAGACCGGCAGAGTTGTTCACAAATCGTTCCTCGTTCGTTTCCTGAACGATTTCGTTGTCATAAAAGTACGGCTCAGATTATAGGGCATTTCCGAGTTGCTGGTTGTCTCTGACGGGACGGGGAGGGAGTGTGTACAGCAAGGAGAAGGGCAGAGAGATGGGAGTGGGATGGAGGAAAACAGAGGAAGGGAACGATTTCGTTGTCATAAACTACAGCTCACACAATAGTGCATTTCCGAGTTGCTTTTTGTCTCTGGTTCGAAGCAAGTCTTGTTTGCTGAACCATTCAAATGATAATGAGTTTGATTTGCGTGAAAATACACAACTCATTTGCGATTGACTGGTAGTGGAGGAGGGCTCGCATTGAAAGCGAGGCAAATAAAGGGCTATTATTTGATGGTCGTCAGCTGCCATTTAGTCAGGAAAGCGCATGTTTATGTCCAATCAACTCACCGATAATGAGGACCGTATCGCAATGTACGCTAAGCTTTGCTTCCACAAAATATTGTGTAGGTCTTTGAAAACGTGCCGCTAATTAATAGCTCATGTATTGCATTTCACTGTCATGCATCTTAAAAAGGAGCGCTTCCAAGAGAGGATGACATTCTTATTATTTTGACTCCGTTACAGTGCTTTAGAACCAACTCGTTTTCTCCTATTGCACATTTATTTGTTCATGGACACACTTTTCTTACATGAATTGTTAATAATGATTCTTTCACCAATGCTTGATGAACTTAACGTAAGAGAGAGAGATAAAGGGAGAAAAGAATAATACAGAGTTATACAATTCCCCAGTTACTGATGAGTCTTCGATGTCCGCGTAACGTTTTAAGACCTTAAAGTTACTGAAAAGGGTCTGGCTTTCGTTCAAATGGTTGCTTTGCATGCGCGTGTCTCAGATGCTCAGCAATAACATCTGTTTCATCCGCGGCATCACTTGTTCGCCGCACATGGTTGTCCACCACATCCGGGACGCTCCTTTCTTCGTCAAGAGAACGACGACTGTCTGTAGTAAGAGCAAAATTTTCATAATGAGATCTGAAATTGGTTATGAAAACAATAGGTGAACAAATTAATCAATACTTGAGCCCAAATCAGGCAACATCGGCCGAAGAATGAGCCAGCAACAAGAGGAATACACAAGCTAAAAGTGGCCCGTTTGCCACCCTTTCGGTTATAGCTAAGACAAGTGAAATGTGTCTGTTTCGAGGAGTGTAAGCTAAATACGAGTCTGCCTTTTCGGTGGCTCTAACGGTCTAGTCTGCACTTGAAAACCTAAATGATGACCCGTTCAAATGAAAGCTACTGAGCAGCACTGTTCTACTGCTCTTTATTATGCGTTACTTAGTGATAACAACTTTGAGTCTATGGACAAAGTCGTGAATAACAACAGTCAACAGAGAGCTGCTAAGACGAACCCCTAAGAGGTACTATATATATTAATGAACCGTTTCCCACTTCTCTGTATTTTACACTTACTTATTGCAATACTGTAGACATAATTTGAGTAAGCTCCTCCACAAGCGACAGAACCCTGGGGACAGGTTTGATTAAAATTCTGGAAGCACTGTTCTGATGGTTCGTGCATGTTGTACCTTTGATCGGCGTTTTTAGCGCTCCAGCATTCACCTGTTAGAAATATGCGATTATCAAAAGTTCTCGTGGTATTAAATATATACAAAAAACAGTTGACCATCAGTAATACACAAGCCGATTCTTGTTTTCAGGGGCGGATTTCGGGGGGGGGAGGTCCCCCCTTTTCTCCCCTGTATTTTTTTTTAAAGGTTCTGTAACCAACCGACTTTCAAGTGGCGTGGGGGGGAGGGGGTGCGCTGTCGTCGTAATTTCTTCGGCCTCCTATTTCTGGATTATCTTGATCCGCCACTGCACATCTTCTGTGAGGGATTCCATCTATTCAATGCATGTGTGCAGGTGCATGCATACTTGCACGATTGCTCGCATGCAGACATGCATGCATGTGTGGTACGTTGCTTACCGTGGTTGTAGACTCCGAACATCGTGTATCCCTTTTGATGAGCCTCTCTGGCACATCTACACAGAAATTTCTTGAATTCTCCTTGCCAACTTTCGCCGTATTCCATCATGATTCCATTGAATTTTTCACTGACTGGATTTACTTGGTTCAGCAGCTCGTCAGTGAATGCGCGATTACTTGAGTCCTCACCATAACAACCAACAGGTGTATAAGATATCTCACAAGGAGCATCTGGAAATAAACGACCCGAGAAGTTTGAATGTTAACGCTAATATAGGCAGTGAATAGACCCTTTCCGAGTTCACGTCAGCCTCTTTTTCAAAGCGAGTATCAAGTGCAAACGTTTTGTGATGGTCATCAGTTTAACTTTGCATATGAATAAAAAGGCAAAGTAAAACTGATGACCATC
>BLFK01000535.1:421162-441162 GCA_014634185.1 Astreopora myriophthalma
TTATAGCATTGCAATGTTAATGTGCTGTGCAATTTCTTTTCTTTCGAAAATTCGTCGATGACGACGCAGGTGCCATGCAAACTCAGTGCGACAAAACCACAGCACGATACAGATACCACGCAGCTGTTTACAACCTTTAATTTCATTGGTTCTGGTTAGGACGCAGCTCTATTGTTTTTAGGGTTAGGGTTCATTGTTTCTGTTGGCTGTTTGAAAGCTTCTATTGTTTTCTGAGCCAATTGCGTGGGCTGTTGTAATAGCTGCGTACTGACCCCCACGAAAGGGTGGAGCCTGTAGCTCTCCTGACACGGTCATTTGATTGGAGAACGAAACAATAGATGATTCAACACAAACAATGACCCTAGCCCTGATAACAAAAGAAGCTATAGGTCATTGCGAACAATGAAAATACAGGTCTGGAAGAGCTACAGGATTACTCGACGAAAGTAACATTTGTCAGATGAATTCAGTTATAAATTTCTAACTGCATACCATAGTATTGTACTCCAAATGTAGAGTGCCCCTTTTGTTTCGCTAACTTAGCGCAGCGACACACAAACTCAGGCAGATAAACGTCCCAATTCCTCCAGTCTATGGATTGTCCACTGAAGATCTTAAGCCTCCTTTCTCTGTCCGTCATGATGTAGTCAGGCAGTGGGCGTGGAGCCTGTTTGTTGTCTATGAAACATCCGATCCTCTCGAAACCCTGATCGCAATCAGATCCTAAGAATTTCAAGTCGCTTCAGTACGGAGCGGTTTTCCATAGAAAATAATAGAGCCACGACTAAAATGTTAATCCTAGCCAATCCAGGGCCGGGTTGCTCGAAGCATGGTTGGAGTTAACACACGTTAACTACCATGGAAACCTATAGGTTTTTAATGGTACTTAACCGACCAACGGTCAGCCCGAACCACGCTTTGAGCAACCCGGTCCAGGACAAACCAAAACAGGCAAAGAAATGACCCAATCAGAAGCGCAGGATATGCCGGAAATTACGTCATCATGACTTTGCTTTTGCCTCGTTAATTGAGAACCTGTGGCTTTAAAAATGCTTGGCCAATCACTACTTGGTAGGGAAAATCCAAAAACCGCCAGAAAATTACCTCTGTGGCGTCGAAAGAAATTCGCCGGTTTTTGTAGCGACGCATAATCCTTGTAGAACCAACTTGGGCAAACATCTGTAGTGCGTCTAATTAGTTCGTCCAATATAAAGACGGACACAAGACTAGTCATGAACTTTACGCTTTACACGCACTTCCCAGGATAGTTCGCCCTGGCGATTTATGCGTCTCTGGTATAAAAACGGCCATTCAGTGTTGTTTTGATTTTGTATCTAGGCCAAAAAAATTTCCCTCATGTTCATGACCAATCATCAAAAAACGAAGTGTGACATGCCCGCACGCGTTTTCCCCCCGCCTGCCACCTGAAACGAATTTGCTTCAAGTTTTGATTGGTGCATTTTCTTTTCTGCGTATGTTGCGATTGGTTAAAGCAATTAGTCTTAGTTCTACGACATACGATTAGTTTAGTTTAGTTTAATGCATTCGCCATAACAATGATAGACCATTTGCTAGTTGCTATTTCTTCCAGGCTATAATTGACAAGCACTCTGATTGAACAAAGGGTATAATTTTATGGTGTTAGTCGGAAATACAAGATAATTATGTTAGATTGTCTTATTAATAGAAATAGCAAAAGCGGAAACGAAATTAGCCCCGTACTTAATTTCCTCATCTGTGAACAGTATCCAGTGAGTGGTTAAATCATTTCTCACCTAATTCAAACACAAAGTTTGTCCATTGTTTTCCAACGCAGTTCCTATCAAAATAACCACACTTTCGATAGTCATCGGCGAGGCAGGACGCTGACGGCCGGAAATTTTTTAGGTTGTATGAACCTGGAGGACCACTCCAACACTCTCCTGAAATAGTTGGAGATTACAGTTGGCTTTTTTCATTTTATGAACCCCTCCCAGGGGTTTTGGGGAACAAGGGAACACAAACCATTTTAGGGATCTAGGGATCAAGGGAACAAGGGAACACAAGCAAATTTTTAAAGGGAACAAAGGAACAAAGAACCTCCCCCCTCCCCACTGGGAGGGGCTCTTTCATAAAACAATAATTAGTTGTTGTTTGGGTGTGGTTTGCCCTGCTGTTGTGTGCCGACTAGAAAAAGGAACTCATTTGCCCTGCTTTTCTGAAGTGAAAAAATAGTATGTGTATGTGTGACCCGCGCGCAGAAACTCCTGCACCTTTTACGGGAACGAGTATGGTTAGTGGAAGCGGGTTAAGTGAACTCACTGTTCTGTTCAATTTTTCGGTTTTCACTTCTTTTTTCGGAGTTATTCCTTGGAAAAGCAAAATACACCTTAAGCGGGAATTTGCTTTTCACTGGTATGCATGTGTTTCAATTCCCCATTGTTCATTTTAGTGTGCGAGATTATTCGGTAAATTATTCTTTGAGTTTCACAAGCCGCTTTATTCCGAATGTCTAAACTTTAGCCCCTTTCCTCACTTTCGTGCAAAAAGAAAAAAAATTAAAATAAAGTAAACAAAAAGTAAAGTGAAAAATAATTTTCAAGCATGCGACCAACCCCCGACCCGAATTTGGTTCACGTGTTCGTCTTTTCCCCATGGGGAAGATGGCTAATGTAACCGCAACTATTTCGCTTCAAGCTTCTAGCTAGGTTTAATAGCTATATCTCACATACCATAGAACTGCAAGCCGAACACTTTCCATCCTCTTTCCTTGACAATTCTGGCGCATCTACAAGCAAAGCTAGGCATGTAATTGTTCCAATCCATCCAATCGATTCTCCACCCGTTATAAACATTACTTTTGGTATCTCTCTCGTTGATGACTTGTGTTTTTAGTACGCGGCCAGGGTTGTCGCGATAACAGCCTACGGCTTTGTAGTGAACTTCACAGTTGCTGCATTGCCAGGATTCAACTGAGATTAAACAGCAAAATATGTAAGCCTACCTTTAATGCGTAGGGGGCCCAACGAAAAACACTTTAACAAAATGTATGATGGATGCCGCCGTCTGCCCTTTCTCTCTTAGTCCGACGAATGCAATGCCGAGCGAGCTCGAGGCAAGTCTCCAGCGTTCGTCACCCGACTTTTGGACTCGTGCTCGCCCGGCATCGCATGCACTCATCGGACTTTAACTGAAGAGAAAAGGGAGACGGCTTGCCGTCAAAGCAAACTGCTCCAGATCATTACATTTTCCCGTCTCCTCAAGTTGTTTCGCAGCCTTGTAAAGACATACTTGAGTGAGTTCATGAACAATAACTGATCTGTTGTGATGTTTTGGCTGAAAATTGAGATCACTGCCGGCGAGAACCTTTTAGGGCTTGAATCTAAGCCCTTGGATGAATTTCCAGGTGATGCTGTTTTTTGGCCAACTGGTCTCCTTTCGCACTCGTTCTTGACGTAATTGCCTCCTTAATATACAAACAAATGAGTTGCGACTCTCCTGTAGCTCGGTGATACAGCACCCATCGTGCGACTTCTGTTAGGAGCTCTCAGTTTTTGTTCGAACAAGTTCATGATTTCATTAAGAGAATGTTATTTTCCAGCTTGTCCCTGATTGCAGAGGACAACACAACGCATTAACCCCAAGGTTTTTTGTTTCGTTTTTTTTTTCAGCTAAAACTAAACCAAACTGGGAGACGGAAAAAGAGACTGGTTCAGTCAGGTATGTGTCATATTTTAAAATAACTGCGCCGCGTAGAGTGGTTTTGAATTGAGTGACGAAAGTAATGACCCAATTGCTTTGATTTTGAATTCGGTTTTGGTTCGCTCTATGATTGAATCAAAAAACCTGCGCGATCTTAGTTTCAACAATCAGATGCAAAACGCAAAACCAATTGCGAGTTCTCGTCACTCTCGTTTCCGCGCGCCTTGCGCCGGCTGCGTTTACATGCTTTGCGTCGTGTTTGGCCAGTAAAACCAATTCGTGAATGACTTCCATTTAGGATTAATATTGGCTGAAGGGTGGATTTGCTTCATAACACGATTGGCTCTGTAATTACTTTGGTTTTGGTTTTACCACGCTCAATTGAAAACCGCTCTAGAAACTCAATAAAATTCAATTCAATTCATTCAATGGGAAACAGGGTTGGCACAGTGGTGAGAGCACTCGCCTTCCACCAATGTGGCCCGGCTTCGATTCCCAATCTCGGCGTCATTTGTGGGCTGAGTTTGTTGGTTTCTCTACTCTGCTTCGAGAGGTTTTTCTCCGGGTTCTCCGGTTTTCCCCTCTCCACAAAAACCAACATTTGATTTGATTTGATTTAATTTGCACCAATGAAAATGTATATTGATATTGGCGCATTACAAGTTAATCAATATTATTATTATTATTATTATTATTATTATTATAAAATGTCAGTGGACGAGAAAGTAGGACGTAGGTCTTGGCAGGAAACATATTATCAACCATTTACATGTATTACCAATAAGAGTTAAATTAAAGTTTTGTGTTACCATGATTATTAGTACATGTCGCTCAGACATTAATCTTCTTAGCTCATTTACTTTGTTTTTATTCTAAAGCGTCTTTGTTTAGTATCCCTACTGGGAGCGAACATCCGCCTAAAATGTTCAAAGCACCAATCAGGCTAACGACAAAATATTAAGTTACAATCGATGGGTTTTTGATAAAAGAGAAAAACGCTCAGGCGTTCTTCCTCCTCTCAGCATCGTGGTTTATTAAACGGAAAATATTATGTCTCAGTGTCCGTACCTGTCAGATTTTCAGCCTCCTTTCTTTTTTTATTTTATTTTATTTCAAAGGGAATTACAGTTGTAAAATTAAATTGTTTTCTTTTGACTCGAAGTCTTCCTTCCGCGAGAACCTGATCAAGTAACTTTTGCTTCCGTAGATACTGATATCATATGGCAACTTTTTTCTCCGATAAAAAGTAAATATTTGATGGAAACATGACGAGTTTATGATTTCAAATTTCCAGATAGCAGACATTTGTGAGAACTAGCTAAACACACCACTGATGTAAATATGCCAAATTGTCTACGCGAACCGCCACTTATATTTCCGGCCATCAGATCGGTTTCTTTCGAATAGTTCCGCGGAATATTAAAAAAAAACAAAACAAAAAACCAAACAAACCAAAAAAAGAAAGCGTATCTGGCGATTTAACTTGACTTTTGTTTTAAGATTTTGTTTATTGCTGACAAATAGACCGTTTGAGTGGAACAACTTTGAACATCGCTTGCCTTGAAAATAGTGTCTCTATGGCAACATATCTTGTTGCGGAAACGAGAAATTAGGTGCGTGAAGAACATCAAATTGGACTCGAGTTGAAATTACTAATAATATCTTTAAAGGGATTCATTTTCTTTCAAGAAAGTGATTAGTGTCGGTGATTATAAAAAAAAACCCCTAGATATCGCATCATGCAATCTTTTCATGGCTTCTCCATTTGAAACCAACCCCTTCTTTTTTGAAATTGATTAAAATGTTATCATTTAACTGTTTGCCGTGTTTCGAGATAGGAAGAACCCGGAAGTTTCGGAGAAGTTACCGAGAAGTACTTTCCAGTTGTCAGGTGTAGAATTTCAATGCTGTTCAAAGTGGGTCTATAAAGTTTTAAGTCTGTGGATGGAACTCGGAAAATGTAACCAGTGAAAGAAAGCCGAGCCAGACTGCACTTTCCTTGCCAATGAAGCTTCTAGCGAAAAAAAGGAAATTACTTTCAGAGATCCACTAATCACATCGAAAACTAAGTGTACCTGTAAAGTTTGATAAGAATCTGTTTGAACTCATTCAAATATAGGATCCCTATACTTGCTAAATTTTATAAAGAAATGTACGCCAGCTGAGGGTAGACGCTCACCCCCCAGCTGGCATTTTTGGAAACTTTGAGGGCCAGATTTCCACCAGATTGCAAGAGATTCTTATAAAATATCGCGGGTACACTTAGTTCTGTATAATCAATTGATCTATAAAGGTTGCCATCTTTTTTTTTAATGAACAGTACGAAAGCTTGTAATTTTTTGGTGGACTTGCAAAGTCGGCAGCATCTTTGAAACAGGCGAAAATTGGTTTCAAATTCAACTTATTAGATTTATTTCAGAATTGTAGAACCCCTAATGAAGATCTAAGAATGATTTTGATATGCCTAATAATTTTACACTTAATCTCAAGGAGCAAATGGCTGCCTCCAAGGCTCTCCGATTTCGGCGCCTTTCTAGCTTCTTTTTTTTTTTGTAAAAACACTGGTCGATTGTTTAGATTTTAAGCTATTTTAAGTCTCCCTGCCGAGAAAACAAAAGGTTCACGAAATGCGCAGCACTATATTTTTGTGTTAAACAAACCCATTCTATACTTTAAATAATTCTAACTTGATTACAACCTGATTCAATAGTAACCTAGTAGCAAACTATGGCTTTTGGATTTTCATGTCACACTGACATCAGTTCTTCTTTAATTCTTGAAAGTAAATTAAAAAAAAAAAGGTCGTAGTATTACAGTGTCAAGTCTTGCCTAACGCTCTAGTTGTTTTTAATTCCCTGGGTTAAAAACCAATCCCTAACTTACTATATACGACTACAAACATGATACCTTGGTAACATAACTCAAAGCCAAGGAGGAATAGGCCAAGATAGCCGGCTACCATGTTGAAGCTGGCCAAATAAAGGAAAAGAGGTCCTTGAAAGTGGCTGAGAACCCAGTAGGTTTCTTTCTTTAGTTACTGCCAAAGTGTGAAGCAAGTCAGATCGAGCAAGCTAGCGAGCGTGTCTTGAGCGTCGCTGGGGTAAAAAGACATTATATACAATTTGAGGCGTTGATTCAACAAATCATCCAAAATTAGCAGCCGATTATTTTAATTAAAAAGCAATAACTTAATGAAATGGAGCCTGTTGACAAGGTGCCCATCATCCGCTCCATTAACAGAAGTGTTATTGCAAATTAGTAAAGGCAGAATTCAATCAAGGCATGCACGGGCGGTAGTAATTAGAAAATAATTGAAAGCGGCAAACTCTATATGAAACCTTGCATGCTGAACAAAGGGTCGTGGAATAGACCTTAACACAGTTTAAGCCGCCATCTTGACGAGAAGGCAAGGCGTAAAAAATTTTCAGTGTTTGTATGGGGTTCCGATGCCAAATAATTTTGGTAAAAGGTTAGCTTCGAAAAATTTGTGAATTGCGCACTGAACAGGGCAAGGGATTACACGAACCAACGTTTGGCGACTTATCTTTTGCTTGAAGTTGCCTGGTAGCATTTTCCATATGTTTTTCTGTAATTTTCTCCCACGGTTTTCTCGCCCACACAAAATTCCCGGGAAAAAAAGAAATACAGACAAATATATGGAAAATTTGAAAACCGGCTACCGGGGGCGGATGTAGGGGGGCCGAGCCTGTCTCTAAAATAAAAACCAACAAACATTTCTGTAACGAACCGACTTTCAGGTGGTACTGTGCATCAGAAGGTCTTATTTTATTTTAGTTTTAGAGCTTCCAGAATGCTGTAAGCAGCATTTCGACTAACGTGAATTTTTCGTTGGGATGGAGGGGGTGGGTCGTGCGCTCTCGCCGCAATTTCTTCGGACCCCCCTTTCTGGATTATCTGGATCTGCCCCTGGCCACTGGACAACCTGAAAGAAAGGTTAGTCCCTACAAATTGGTCAGTTCAATCCTTTACCCTGTAAATTCAGTTCAACTGACAAACTCACAAATCTTTCTGAGCTGACGTTTTACGAAAATTATTTGACATCGGATCCCAATACAAACACTGTACAAAAATGCAGTACGTGTACAGTGATAGTGATGAAGGCAATTTTTTGGAAGTTAAATTGGAAGGACCTGAATAAAAGATTTGCAAGGGCTCCTTGGATGAGCAGGTTGATCGGTTGTACCATCGTGGATTTACCTTACATCTAATTCATGCTTTCAAATGCTAAGTGAGCGAGCAAATAGCAGGATAAACGTCATTGCTCAAAATGCGACATACAATTTCAGATCTGAGGTACCGATCATGACAATACTTTCGAAATAAAACATACAAATAACGGAATCTGTCGATACTGTCGCGTCCTCTCCAAACGTTTACAATGCTTTTAAAACTCTTTTTTATAGACTTCAGTTTTCACCAATCTCACGCAAAATTCCTTTTTCCGAGTATTTTTGTTTTGTAAAAAAACACACCTTGATAGATCACTCTCGATTCGTTATACCGTGGCAAGTTTTCATAACAATTTGTTGAACTAATACGGAACCCAAAATTGCCGTTTGCCACCTGGATCATACACTTCTTTGTAACAGTTGGTGTCCTTTATTTGCATTGATCTCTCAAGGCCTTCTTCTGATAAAAATGACTAATGCGGAAAATCTATGGTAAAAAGGTACGTTAAAAATAATATTTTTCTCTCGGTTCAAGAGGAAAAAAAAAGGATAATGTTCTTCACTTTAGGTATACTGACACTACGAGCACTACAATTTCTTCGAAAGTATAAGAGCCTTAAATTTATTTTTTTACAAATAGAGCAAAATCAAAAGTCACCTTTATTTAGCAATAGGGAGCTTACGAAACGACGAAGACGACGGCTGCGAGGACGTTACTTAAGAATGCAAGTTTTCGTTATTCTTATCACTACGCAACTATCTCACGTCGCCCCGCATTTAAATTGTGTAGTAACTGTAGAGGAGTTAAACTGATATGAGAGGGTTACAAGCGAAAATTCATGGTCACACGCTAACGTCCTCCACAGAACCTGAATTTTGGTCATTCACGTCGCTATTTAGGAGATGACGGAAAAGAAATGTACCAAAATGTAAAAACGCACATGCAGAGCGTGCACAGCCATTGTTTTTGCTCACTAAACCTATTGTTTTGTAGCGTCGTCGTTGCCGTCGGCGTCGTCGTTTCGTAAGTTCCCTAATTATTCCATGAGCCCGGGTTGGATACGAGATGGTGAATAGCCGACGAGACGCATAGCGCTTAGTTGGCTATAACCAATCTCGTATCCAACGGGGGATAATTGTTTCATTAAATTCTCAACCTTCCCTTCATTTTTTGTCGACGAAACTTGGCTTCCAACCGAAAACGTTTAACCTAAAGCGACATTTGTGCGACCCGCTTTCCAATTAAGGTCGAACGTAAGTATAATGGCTGATAACTGAGATCCAGTGAGCCAATGAGAAAGCTAGAAATCCATCATCGGAGGTTGAGAATTGAATATAGAATATTGGCCAGCACCACAGGAAAGTATTGTTAAATAATATCAAAACATAGCTTTATTTTTAAAGAGACAAAATGAGTATATCTTTGCGTTGGGTTGAAATTTGAAATGTAATGATGACATACGCTACACATAAAATACGATACATCCTTTGTCTTCACAACATTGGGCTGCTCCTCCAGAGGGCTGGTAACTAACCTCGTTCGGATCAGGGGTGTGAACGCCCTCAAAACATACCCCACAATCTTGTTCGTTTGCATTGCTTAGTTTGTAGTCCCACACTCCTTTGAGTGTGAACGCGGTCAAACACAAGCTACACTTAAAATTAGCTCCTTGAGAACTTTGAGATATTTTCCAAACGTCTTTCTCAGGGTGGTAGAGAGTGCACCGTTTTTTTCCATAGTGAGGGTCGTACTCCTTGTGACAGCGAACACAATGAACTGTGTCAGCAGTGAACTTGCTCTTTGGAAGTAATGTCCTCAAGGCCATGATCATTTCGGGATCTTTCGCTTTCAAGCTGTGTTTTAAGATCGCATGAAGCTTCAATGGATCAATTGTCTTGAAAACGCTTCTCAATCGATGATATTCTCTTTCCATTTCCCCTTCTGATGGATCACTCGTTTGTCCGCTGTCTTCTTGACTCCTATCTTCCTTCTGAACAAAATGTTTACTGCTTTGGGGAGGTTGATCGTAGACTGGGAACGAACCACTGGTACTACTGTCCGAGAGACTGGAAATAGAACAAGCCTCAGCTTGAGTGACGTCATCAGAAGATAACGAAGAATCCATATTAAAGTGCACTTTCTTTTTCCTTTGTTTTCCACCGAGAAGAATTTCTCCGTGATTTTGTTCACCATTAATTAAATATCCTCCGTTCTTAAACTGAGAAGCGTCAGCTTTAAGCACGACGACGTTCCTAAATTTCTCGATTATTAACTTATCTTCAGCTGTAAAATCTTTTGTCCCATGGAAATGTAACTTCTCATTTTGAAGGTCTGTTTTCTCGAGCATAGCATTGTTACCGTTACTACAGTAAAGATCATTTGGCATTTGGTGTTCGCATCCGCAAAACTGCGGGTCTTCCTCGTCATAGCTCTCTCCAGGTTCTAAATCATCTTCGAACGTTGAGCACGTGCTACACGTGCTACACGTGCTGCAGCTGCATTCTGATCCTTCGTCATCGTCTGTGAAGTCGTCTCGGTCATACTCGCTATTATACGATGATTCTTCGTCATGACGAACATATCCGTCTTCTGCTTCAATACCGTCTTCCATTACGGCCTTGGTGGCACTTACAGATGATTTCTTTATTCCTGTAAGTGTAAAAAATAAATGCGTGATTTATTTTTAACACTTCAACATATGGAACAGACAAGGGACCAAGGGAACTGAAAGCAAGCACGAACTTCTAATTTAAATCAATCGCCTCCTTAGAAGTATGGCTCCTTCCTGTCGGTAACCAGATGACAAGAAGCCGTTAGGAACAAGATTGGGCGCTCGGGAAAAATACATACCTGCACCACGCGAAATAAATTGGAAAAGAGGTTGTGCTCTTGTCACGGCTGATCAGCTCGAGCTCGCATTGAAAAGCGTCTTATTTAGCTTGAAAAAGAAAACTGTATCTAGCATCAAACTCGCAAATCCAGGTCAACTTTAAAGTCCATACATTATTGTGGCTTGCGCAACTTCCGAGAATTTTCAGTAGCGGAACAATATTTTCAGTGCATGTGACTGTCCTGCCGGTTAAAATCTTTCAAATTCCAATGACTGATATACCTGTAACTGATTGATCTAACAGTTGCTAGAGAGCAAACAGTCTCCTGACTTCTTAAAGGCCCGTTTAAACGGTTTCAACATTTCACCAACATTTCTTCAACAAAAGTTGAACAAATGTTGGGCAACTGGTCGACGCAAAAATAAAGTTGTGCGGACGCCGTTCACGCGGTTGCAATAATGAAAGAAACCAACATTTTGAGAAATGTCGAATGAAAGTTTAAACCGATTTAAATTTCATTCAACACGCTTCCAACAAGCTTTCAACAATGTTGGACGACCTGTTCAAACGCACCCGACATTTGGTTCAACAAAGTGTTGAACGCTTGATGAGGCAAATGTTGAAACATTTTAAACGGGCCTTTTTTTGCTTGCTGTTAGTACAGTTTGTCTCTCAGGCCTTTCATGATAAGAAATTCGAGAGAGATACGACATCACGCCGCAGTATATTTTGAGCCGACTCCCGACAAAAATAGCTCGTCCAAATAAAGCATGTTTTTTTTTATAGCGGTTCAGCTCTGATTTTAAAAAAAAGAAGAAACGAAAAAAAAAGTTGTCCAATACAGACGTAGCGATATGGACTCCTGGCTAGCGCCTCAAAATTCTGATTCGTTGCCTTAACTTCATAACACAGTTTAGAATGAGTAATGAGTGGTCAAAAGGTGCCATAAACACCTCTCGAATTTCCTAAAAAGCATGTGAAACTTTCCTGTTGCCTCTGATGACTCCATGCTCGTTGCCTGTAATCTCTGCCAAAATCCAAACAAATCCCCAATACGAATATAGAGATAAAACTTTGCGGGACGTTGCATATTTCTTAATATATTGATAAGCGAGCCGATAAGGTCCATTATGTTGCCCATCGATGAACAAGTCAAGATTCAACTCAGTCTGAAGTTACCTAACTTGAAATTAAACATGTAACCTCTACTAGTAATCGGCCCATCTCATCGAACTCATCGACTGAATGCCAACCAACATACTAAATGTATGCATGTATACGAACAATCCTTGAACACACTAGTCTCCATGCGATATAGAAGCACTTCAGTAACTATTTGGATTGATAAAAGGTCAATAAAAATCAAAGGACTAATTTGGTTTAATTCAATTGATAGTCCTCGGCGGAAATAAAACCGAACAGCACTCTAGGAAAACTAAGTCGGAAGCTTTGACTGAACACTGTCTCACTACGTTTCAGCTTCATTCGCAGACTCTAACCATACAGATACTGAATTTATACAGCAGAATCGAGAACGTCATCAGTAAAAGAGAACTACTTCATTAATAGTTCTTATTCGATTACAACGTATAGGAATGTCAAGTCACTGACAGACTTGGCGAAAGTTTGAACCGGCGCCATTATACACCGGGGTCTTCGAGTAATGTGTGCTATCGCAAAGTAAGAAGACTTCTTCCACACACACAAAAACAAACTGTTATAACGAACTTACCTAGCCCTCTTTAAGCTTGAAAATGTTTCTCTTAATTACCCCTAAATTTTTAACTGAGCTTCAGGTGAACCGCACCGCCGGCGTCGCCGTTTTGAACAAGCACGAGAAAGTGCTCGTTTTGTCACAATTATGTCATCGATTGTCGTTTCTATTTGGACGGTCTGATTTTACTTACATATTAGACAGATATTGTCTGATCATGAAATACGTAAGCGTGATGCACTCGTACTATGCATGATGCGTATGGATGTCTTCTAGAAAGAGCATTTCTGAGCTTATGTTTATTGTCCAACGCACACGTCTACAAGCTCACCATCTTAAAACAGTAGGCTAAGAAACGGACGTTTATCTTCATCTTTTCCATTTTCGGTGTAATATAATTAATGTTGTTTTAACTCAGATGGATCGCTCTACTAAAGAACACGAGTAACTAAAATAAACAAACATGTTCAGCTATGATTGGAGACTTAAATAAAATGGACCGAAGTTGAAAGGAACGAAAAAGGGAACAGTAAAATGAGTTAAAACTGAATTGACTTGAGGATATCACTCACCTATAGCCGCTATGTTGCTCAAATATCGCTTTTGTTTATGAGGTAGCCAAGGGTTTATCACTCATTTCATAGTATCAGTCTGATGATTTCCGTTTGGAGTTCTCAATTAACAACGATAAGAAAGAATGAATCAAATTGCCTGATCTGATTTAACCTATTTTAAGACGTATTTTGAATAGCAGCGAGCATATTTGACTGTGGTCCAGTTTTTTTCAACAATTATGTTAATAATAGAGCAGTATTGCGAATCTTTGGCAGAAATGACTGCCATGTAAATGTCTTACACCCTGACAACAATTGTATCACTTTCTTCAATTCCCAGGGACCGAGGGGGAAGGGGGTACTCATCGGAATTATCGATAGGGATGTGCCGCCCGGTTCTCCAAATCCTGACCCTATTTCAGACCAAACATGCAATTTTCCACACCCATTTTCAGGCCTGGCTATTGAAAGTTGTACTAGGTTTGCGAATCCTATTACCTTGTCCAAGTGGACTTGAGTAGTGCCAAAGTCAAGAATTGGTAAAATTCACCCGAAAGTTAAGCTCGAATGATAATGTTTTGTTTACTTCTCTTTCTCCATTATTTATTTGCCGTTTATACGCCCTCGTAGTTTAAGGCCATAATGCTCAAAATCTATACCCGTTTTCAGACCAAAACGGCTCAAAACCAAACTCTTTGGGGCGGCACATACCTATATGGCTTACGTAGGGGAGTACACCCCCCACCCCCCGTTTCAATTAAGTGTTTTCACTTGGAAACTTTTAAAATACAATAACTTGTGCATGATGGCTTACTCATTTCCCTGCTATTGGCCAAATTACAAGAGGCAGTTCTTTTTCCTCTAAGAAGGGCTGAAAGCTTCTTTGAAAATTACTTTTTGGCGATCTGCGGTCCAAAACGAAGTAAATCCTCGCAATAGTTCCCCACTTATGATCACACTGCTCATGCATAAAAATAAAAAAAGTTGCAAAAACAACGGTCTCATTTTACAAAACACTGGATTTAAGGAAACGTAAAGCCAGGCCATTAAGTGAGGACGGAGGAATTCTTAGCCAATTAGTCAAAAAGTCGGTGACTTTCTAATTTCCCTCTTTTGCAAAGAATTTTGTCACTACCCTTCAAATTTCATGCATAATTTCCCTCTAATATAATGGAAAGTGGTCACGAAAGAATTTTTTTATCTCCTAAGAAATGAACACCCAAGTTGAACGTAACCAATACTTCTCGAGTATTTGGCAAACAAGAGTATTCATAACCAGAGGTCGCGAAAGGCCTTTGAACGAACAGCAATCTTTCCCTTGGCCTAATTATCATTATCGCGTTTTAAAGGGACGAAAAGTTCTGACTGGCTTTCACTCTAACGACTTCCCTAGCTACAGTCTTGTTGCAAATTCAACCCCTTCGCTCCACGCTGGTTTAAAAACTGTTTCATTTGATTCGACAAAGGATCGATCTGATGACGATGATGATGATGATGATGATGATGAAAATAGGGAGCTTACGAAAAGACGATGACGGCTGTGACTGCGAGGACGTTATTTCAAATGCAAGTTTGCTTTGTTGGTTTTACTAGGCAACTATTTCATGTTATTCCGCCAATGATGAATTACTTCTAATTTCTGAGCAGCTTTGCAAATTAACCAGCTTTTGTGCTTTCGTACTAAAATTAAGAAAATACAACTGTTTTGCAGACAGCGAAGTCAAAGATTTTACTTATAACAATCAGTGATTTTCGTTATAGTTTCTTACTTTAAAAAGGATCATCCGATTTTAAAAGGTAAATTTAATAGTGGGAGGTCAAGTTTTCTTCAGCCGTAGCTGGTTATTGAAGTGGTTTGGTCAATCCAGGTGCTCTGCCAACTCTATTAAACATATGGGCGTTTTGCAAGTGTTTCATTGGCGTCAACCAATCGGCTGAAGAATGAAAATCTCGTATGTCATCTCTGTACTTTTCAAACATTTCCGAATAATTCCACTTGAGCAAAATGCTGTATTTTAAAATGGCAAACTGAAAAACATGAACGAAATTAGTCAGTTGTCTTCATTATGTCACCCAACATGTATCAAAGGGACTCAGTTTGGTCGAAAAGTGCCCAACTAGCTAAAGTTCAAACTTAAGAAGGTTGGAAGGGAAAGGATCCAAAATGATTACTATTAGTCTGTAATAGGGCAACGCTAATCTTTTCAAGGATCAGAACCATATATCCTAATTCAAATTGCAACGACTTGGACTTAATTGAATTATTTTATCATTTAATCCCTTTCTCTAAATCACGAACATCAACCGCGACCAGTTGGCTCAATCGAGAGTGCTGTGGACTTTCATGCGGGAGGTCGTGGTTCGAACCCCGACCGGACCAACACTCAGGGCCTTTAAATAACTGAGGAGAAAGTGCTGCCTTCGTAATTACATCTGCATATGATTAGACTTTCTAGTCTTCTCGGATGAGGACGATAAGCCGGAGGTCCCGTCTCACAGCCCTTGTTCGTTAATTCTGTGGGTCGTTAAAGAACCCACACAATAATTCGCAAAGAGTAGGGTAAGCTGTACCCGGTATTGTGGTCTGACCTCCTGATCTTTCCGGCTTGGCAGTATTAGCTTGAAGGGCTTCTGTGTGAATGAGACCACAATTGTGTATAACAGCCAGAAGTCAGGCTATTTAGCCAAGTGCTGGAACCTTACTTAAGGACTTAAGGAGAGCCTCTCAGATGAAATCTTCTGGTTTGTAAAAATACTATAAACAATAGCACAACGGAGACTTTAACCACAACGAGGAAAAAGTGCTTTAATAACTTGGTGTCATCTGCTGCCATATTTTCTACAGTTAACTGCTGTCATATGGAAATATTAACGTCCAGGGACGTGCCTTTTTGGGCAAGCAGAACCCGCTGAAATAATTAACATAAGATCACCATTTTTTTCATATGCTATGCTGACAAGTATTGATTGCTGTTATATATTGCCTCGGGCGAGAAATAGTTTGCACGCAGTACGTGCCTATCTCTAACAGCATGCACCCAAAAAGCGGGGAAAATAGGAGAAACAGTAAAATGCGTTTTCTATTTTAACGCACCAGCTTACACCATAAAGGTTTGTTGAAAAGATTTTACATTTATAGCGAGCCTTTCAGGGGCTAGACGAACCAAAAACTGCCATAAAACTGTTGTGTATGACAAGCACCGGCGTATCGACTTCACAGAGGCTTCAAAATGCATTATTCTAGCAGTTCTTTCTAATGCTTTAAGAGGTTTTTTTAAAGGATGGTTACCAGAGGGTTCGGTAGCAATTGAAATGTGAGATGATTGCAGGGTGGTAAAAAACACGTGGACTTTTTGTTTCAGCTTGGAGGATATATATAATGTGATTGGTTTCAAGTACCCTGTTCGTGCTGAGAAGGAATTTTTCACTAAAGATATACTCAACAAATTAGATGTAAAAGAACCCGCTCTTGCACCAAATATTTGCAGCGACTAAATGACGCTTTGGCGCCTTGGACATTTTCGACCCGAATCACTCAGGCGTTTTGAGGCATGCGGCCGCTCATTCGTTTTAAAGCAATATTTCCCTGTTTTTAACAACCACTCAGCAATCTTTTGTAAGTAGAGACGTCACCGGCAATTAACTTCAGCGCATTTGGACGCAAAAGAGCAATTAGCCCTCCACTATTAGCATTTTTTCTAGAGAAACAGGGTTTTTTGTCAAGGGTTGTGGTCATGTGGATCACGTTGGCTCTTGGTCACTGAGTGATGAAATACACCTTCAGAATCAAAAGCCTCGGCAGTTAAATAATATGAAAGATAAGTCAAAGAATCGAAAGCGACCTGTAACCAGATGTTAGACTCGTTTGGTACGCATTTTTTGTCGAATCGAAACGATATTGCAGTTCACTGGTGAAATACAGAGGAGCTCTGTCGGGGGTAGCCCAAAGGTCTACATTGTTTTTTTGTGTTCATTGTATTGCCTCAAATGGGCTTTTACCGGTTGAAGTGTGTGGCGAACTGCAAGATATTTGCTTAAGTTAGCATCCGTTTATAGTATTCAATAAACGCCGCAATGCAACGAAGATGATTCACTGTGTTTAACTTATAAATAACATTTAGAAATACGTTCAATTAAGATCAGGTATTGTTTTCTTAGGTAGTCATGTTCGCCCACAGTTCTCGAAACCTTTTCTTGCGATCCGAGAGAGCGTGGCGAAACACTGCACTTGTTGAGAGAGTCCGTCATTCGTCATTGCGTTCGTGTGTCCGGGGTTCGTAAAATCACTCTGACGAACAAAATTTTGTCAACGCGGATCACTTCATTAAAGAACGAAACGAGAAACTGCACGTTTTTACGAAACTCGTTGTAGAATCCTTGTGACTGAGCAGAAAAGATTTATGGCGAATTAGGTACATTAATGAGAGTGATATCGTAAGTTGGTTTGATCCATTAAATATAAAAACACTTCGCTAAGTTCGTCTATAAACTGTCGCTACTCCTCAACGACAAGTGATCTTCACTAACTAGCACAAATGTGGGTTTATCATAAAGTATATCTTACCTCTCTCTCCTCTCTGAGAATGCGTTCTAAAAATGTTCCCTTGCGTTGCTTTCCGATCATATACAAGGCTTTCGGATTTCCCAGTGAGCTTAAGGCGAAGACAATAAGGCTATGTGTCGTCTGTTTAACGAACAAAAAACAGATCCGATATTGTCAGCTGCATGTGGGAAATGTAAACTTTATACTGACAAAAGATTCTCGAAATTCAAAAATGTTGAAGTGCTGGCCTGTTATATCAGTAAACACAAATGAGTTTATAAGCGTTCAAACAGATAGAGTTCTTGGGCAATGGTGTGTGACTAAAGCCTATTTTGTCTTCTCAATGCAGTGACAAAGGTTATGCATGGTTGTGTCATTTTATTTTTTGAAAGCAGCCTGTAAGGACAATGAAAATACACAATTAGCACCAAGCAACAGATGTCAATTAGATTTAGCTGAATAGCTTTCAGATTTGAAGTAATGAATAAAGCTTGTGTGCGTTGTACATAGCGTTCTTTGCTTGACGGCAAACCTTTTGACAGCAAACCTTTGTTCGAGCATTTCAGTGGAGTAAACAAGAAGTGGCGAAATAATAGCGAAGGTGACCTTAATTTCCTTCCAAATAAAGGCCACTCTTTCGGGAAAGATTACTGTAAAAATCGCACATAAGTTTTAATCTTTATCCAAATTCTTTAAAAATTGATCCCAGCAGTAAACTACTTAGATCACTACTTGTTGCCTTCGATGCTCATGAGTGTGATGCACAAAGAATAGTTAAACTTCCCCAATATTCTAACTTTGACGCCAGAAAACCGCTGCCTTCGTTTAAGACTTCCGTTTCCGCATAAGGTGGAGCGCATCGAAACGACTTCACGGCCTCTGCGTACGACGCCGAAATGTTGCTCTTGAAAACGCCGGAATTTGTGGTTTTATCTTATTATGTACGAAAACCATTTAGCGCCCTATCATTTACGTTCTCCGCTTAGCGTGTAACAATAGCGTGAATAGACCCGCTGAATAATCTTAAAAAGCCAATAGGATAATGCAAAATCGGACGTGATGATAGGTCATTTTGGCTATGTTATATGCTCATGCAAGCCTTGTAATAGCTAATTACAAGCTATTGAAAACAGACCCTCCTATAGGCACCATACGTTGACAGCTCATTACTTGTCGGTACTGTGCGGCTGAGGTTTTTCCAATTTCCAATATTTCGTCAGGTACTGCCTGACTTCTTCAGTTCGCCTTTGCCCGACTTCTTTTTTTACAATTCTTTGATGAGCATTGTTGGAAACTACGCGGTGTTCTAGAAATGTTATGATCAGTTATGGGTAGTCTTAATTCACACTTAGTTTCTTCGTATTAAGTAACATTTTTCTGGTGTAACATGACATCGCCCCCTTAACTGGAATTTTCTGCTGTGTGAGGTTCGGCTGAGTGAATTTACGAGAAGTCAAGGGCTAAGGCAGGAATCTAGTTGAAGGCTGTGGTTGGTGGTCTTTTTGCTTGATCTCTCTCCCATTATGTTCAAATTGATTTGTCGCACAAACATTATAGGTTTTCTTGAGGAATATTTGGCACGAGCGGCTACTGATCCCCCCATCCGTAAAATTACGTTGACTGAAATTGCTGCCCGTCCCCCCTCCCCTCCGATTTGTCCGCTTTCCTAAACAATAGATCGATCAGTCAAAGCTGTAATTCAAATTAAACCAGCTTACAATGGGACTTCAGGAACTGTACTGACACGCGATCAACGCCGTTCACGTGCCTTTTCCAATCAAAGCTTCATTTATTGCCCGATAGTTAACGATAAGAATTACATTTTGACGCCCACAGCCAGGCATTGACACAATCATATCATTTGTTGGAAAGTCGAAGAATTTATTAAAGAGGGAAAAGTAATTTCGAATTAGTCTTCCTCTACGGAGAAGGCGTCCATCATAGTCTCCAGTACCAAACTTCATTTATAATTTGAATATCTTTCGCCAGTCTCCTCTCGTCCGAGATGCTTTTGTTGGGACACGTGCCATTTTGGATGTTCAGAGCAGGGCTTGGGTTCGAATTGATATTCTTTTGTAAAGGCCCGGTAATCAAATCGTGGTGAATGACGGCATAACTTCTCGAATGGTTCTATCTCAGTGATGTTGTATAAAAGTGATCCAGGGACATTCCCGGGGAACACACGGGAAACCAACCAAAACTGTCTCATAGCTCTTGGGTAAGTTCCGTGCAGGCTTAAGTACTTCGTACATACGTCTCTCGTGAAGAAGTTTTTGTCTTTCCCCGCGCTTTTGTGAATGATGCGCTGATTGTCCATGAAGTACGTTACATTCTTAGAACTATTACTCATCCAAAGTGCCACGGCCTGATCGCCGTACGGAGAACATAGTAGAGAAGAGTTCCTTTTTTCCAAGATTTCCTCGATCAAATCACGAGTTAGCATAAGCCAAGCTTCATCGACGCGGACGATTTTTGCTTTACAGTGC
>BLFK01000535.1:460773-463273 GCA_014634185.1 Astreopora myriophthalma
GGGGGGGGGGAGAGTACACGGTCAGCTTTTATTGATACCAGCTGCCTGTACCTTTTCACCGGTATTCAACCTATCAAACAAATGACAAGTTGTCCATTGAGCTGCAGCTATAAGGGTTCAGTCTTTTCGGACAACACCGGAATAAAAATGTACTGAATGTGCAGTTTGCCTGTTCTTTTGGGAACAATGTTCCTGATAGCAGAATGAATGGAACAAACAGAATAGGGCTTACTTGGAATATGCACAATGCATGTTCTTTTGGGAGATTTTGAAGAGAAAATAGTGTGGCTGCCAAAATGTCAGTCTTCATTGTGATATCACAAGCATTAGTTCACAGCTCACCTGCTCAATAACCATTCCATTTTTGGAATAAGCACTCTTTTGGAAAACAATATTCCAGTTATTCTGTTAATCATAAACAGGAATAGGCCCAAAAGAATGAACCCTAAGGGCCGATTTATACGGTACGACTTCGTCGCATGCGACAAGCTTACGACAGGCCTACGACACGAATTGTTTCGTGTAAATCAAACCTACAACTCGCTTACGACTGTCGTGTACGTCACAAAAAATGTGGTAGGATTTTAAAAAATGTTTTAAAACTCTACGACAATTGCAAGCACAGTCTGTGCTCGATAGCGAGTTGTACACAATTTTTTACGGGACGCGAGCAGCGTGTGCAGAAGAAATCGCATACGACAGTTGTAAGCAAAAGTTGTACCGTGTAAATTGGCCCTAAGAGTATGGTACCCATTAAAGGTATAATCGTGGTCCACGCACGTTCTATAAAATAGAAAATGGCTGGAACCTAGGAGTGACATACCTTGACACTAGCTTGATCGTCTAGGTGAGCATAGTCCTGAAAAGGACTTGCTATTGGTGACTGACATTCCACAACCTGAGCAGAAGTCATCTTTTGGAAAACCATGTGACTTGACTCTGAAGATGACTTCCCCTCAGGTAGTGTTAAAACGTCAGTCACTAACAACAGCAGTCCCTCACCCAGACGATCAAGCTACAGTCAAACCTGTACATAACGGCCCTGTATATAGCTGTCACCCCGTGTACAACGGTCACTGTACAACTTCCCGAAAATCGTGCCTCATATTTACTGTGAAGTTGACCTGTATAAAGCGGTCACCTGTGTATGGCGGATGCGGTCACCCTTTGGACTTCCTGAATATCCACAATTTCATTATTTTTAACCTGATATAACGGTCCCTAAATTGGGTTACTAGTAGCACGTCATGACAAGCTTTATTCAACTCATTAAGTTGTCACTCCCAGGGCAGGGGTCTCACACAAATATACCGTACTTAATACAACTGCAAATACACGTCATCACCTGCGTCCGACACCTGTTTGCGACAGATAACATCAAAGTGTCGTCGCTTTGAAACAATAGTCACTGCAACTGTAACTGTAGCAGCCGTATCAATGCTGTGTTCACTTTTGGATTCTGCATTCTGTAGTTCCCTGATTACAACATTGTACTGTACTTATCAAGGTGACAGACATTGTTTTATAGATCATGATAGCGCTCGGCATCTAATTTCTCTTCAGTCAGCTTCCAATGCAGCCTGTCACAAGAGAAGTTGCCACCTTCAAAAATGTATTCACAGGGAACCTGTAGACCGTAGCTGCCTCTTCTGTTAACTCGCTTTCCCTTTATAACCACTTTTCCACACTTTGTGTGCCTCTTAAAAAACTGGTTAACCAAGTAGCCATTAACTTTGGTACGTGGCCAGTGACCTCGAATTCTTTGCTTAAGATATTTGAGTGATGGTCGACGGCTTGGGGACCTCTTTCTCGTATTTACTGTGTTGCTGTTAATTGTTATAGTCAAAATAAAATGTAAATGAAGTGGTCATTTCCACATGAAAACTTTCATTATTTTCCAGTAGAATTTTACTCCACCTCCCTTAAAGTATACACCCTGGACATTTTAAGAGCCTTTTTTTTTCGTGTTTATTGTGTTGCTGTTTATTGTTATTGACAATAAAATGTAAATTGAGTGATTATTTGCACATAAAAGGTTCTTTATTCACTTCCAATAGAGTTCTAAGGAAACCTGCGTATAGCGGTCACCCTGTATATAACAGTCACCAGGCCATTTCCCAAGGGTGACTGTTAAATACAGGTTTGACTGTACACACATTCTATAATTACCTACATTTGGGAAGCAGGGATAGGCACAGTGGTGAGCTTCCCATCTATGCATCCAGGGTTCAAATCTGGATAGCCCCACAATTGTTTGTGTGGGTTGAGTTTGTCGATACTCTTCTGCATATAATGCACCTATCAATGTTTAGACGGAGAGGGGGGGGGTATGGGCAAAGGTGTGGCATTTGAACACTTCTGCCGTCCCCTCTCTGGGGAATTTGACCACAAATGTGGCTCCATACTGCGGACATTTGAATTTGGCCGTGCAGAGGACTGGGGCCACTTGAATTTTACCGTGCGGAGTACACTATTGACCGGATAAACACAAGCAAAACCA
>BLFK01000535.1:470773-485773 GCA_014634185.1 Astreopora myriophthalma
ACATAAACCATCTCAGGGATCAAAACAGTTCGGAATTAATTTGAGGAACAAGGGAACACAAACAACTTTTTTGAAGGAAACAAAGAAACAAGGCCCCCCCCCCCCCTCCCTGGGAGGAGGACCATCACTCTCCGTAGTCCGGCCGGTAGGATTCACTATTTCTATTAACTGATTCCGCTGTTTTTAAACATGAGCCGCGGGCAGCTAGCCAGCTACCGCATTTGTTGTTATGCAAAGAGATGTCGACACTTTTGCGTCCGCTCTCTCTCGTTTCAACTTCGATCCCCTAAATCCAGGCTATACAAATTGCCTGTTAAATTAAGATACCTTTTTTATTACTTGGAAAGTCCGTACGACAAGGTGTGACATAAGGATACCATTATGAGCTTAAATTAATAGGATATCAATAGGTAAGCTTATGCTGTACACGGCGTACAAGTAACTGATATTTTGAAAGGTAGCCTTTCAGGGATCCCTCACCACATATATCACCGTCGGTCTGTCGCTGTTACGGACACTGTGGTTGTTGCCTTTAACTGTCACTGCGGACTTCTGCAGCAGAGATTCGAAGCCAAAATCGTATCCATTCACTGTAATTTTAGCCGTGTTCGGCCACCAAGCAATATAGCGTTATTATCCGTGGAAAGGTCTATTCTGCATGAGCTAACTATTTATATTTTGCATACCCAGATTAGAGCTTATCAAAGCTAAGATTACTTGCGTGACCCGGTGACACTGGCATTCATGACATTGAACTCTCTCTATGAACCCGTGAAGAAAATTTGACACAATTCATTTTGTCTTTTACACAGCCAAATGAACGCAGAAGATGACTTGTACGATGCCATGCTCCTTTCGCCAGAATCAGAGCGTAGCACTTCAATTTCGGAAAACACCGAGAGCCCGGCGTCAAACTTTCCCTCCGCTGAAGATGCGGAGAATACAGAAAAAGATGGTCGCTGGGCCTGGATTGTTTGTGGCGCATCGTTCTGTGATTTGTTCGTAGTACTCGGCATGCATTATTCTGTTGGAGTACTATACGCCGCCTTGCTTGACCACTTCAAACAGTCGAAAGCTAAAACAGGTTAGCAGAACGTTAAGACATACTATGGTCATTAAGGAAAGTTCAGTCTAAACTCACTACACTGGTGATAAATTTGAGCAATGAGCGTGTGGTGAATAATTCCGGCACATCAGCACGGAGGCAGATATCCTGGGGTAGTGCTTAAGCTTATCATTTCTCATAGAGTAAATACGTAGTAAATAATCCGTATTGAGTACTTACTTATTGTTTCAGTCAAGACACTGAGAGTTAGAAATCTGGCATAATTAAGTGTTGTCGCATATCAACAACTTTTAAAAAACCGCAGACGCATGAAATTTAGACCGTAAAGACAGGCAACTGCCTTGGAATTGCCTCGAGGGGCAAAGTTCTATTGATAGAATTCGGCACACTCGACGACTTGAAATACTACACCTTTTCAAAACACTCTGTGAGCGCCGAACAAATGTGCGGTCGTGTTTCCTAAGTTAAATTATTTCTTATTATTAAACAGGTATAGGCTCTATTTTAAGCGTGGCTTCCAAATCTGTACCAAAGACACTCTCTCTACTTAAGTTAATCGCACCAGATACATACAACAAAAATCAACCAAGCAGAGGTGTGACAGTCGTTGAGTTGTGTTTAGACGGGTCCTGAGACTAGCCGTTTCGCTTGGGTCCACCTAGTTTTTTCCCAGGACCCGGTCAGTCCAGGGAAGGAATTTTTTTTTTGAGTTTCTCACGCTTCGGCGGTTTGTATGTTGTTATATGTTATGTGGTCTGCTGTCTCATCTTTTCTGTTAGTCATTCGGGACCTTCTGTTTTTTCATCATTAAAAGTTGATATGGTTGACACTTCGTTGAGAACGCGACAGTGAAAAAACAGAAGAAGTTGTGGTCAGTCCCAGCTGGAGTTAAACGAGTCCAGTTGTTCGCTGAACAAGTACCGTGGAGCGAAACACTTAAAGAAAGTTACGCAGCGAAATGACCGAACGTATTCCTTCTCGAGTTCAGTCGAACCCGCCGCTCGGTACGCCACCGACCAAAGATCCAAAACGGCAAAGAAACCCTTCAAGGAAAGCTCTTCAAAACGCAATCCAGAAAACAACCGCGGATTTATCTAGAGAAGCCAGAGAGCTTCGGAACGCCGCAGATAACGTCTACGCAGCCCTAACAGAGAGACCCGCTGCCGTTGATGAGACGACATTACACGCACCCGCAAGAAAATATGAAGAAATCCTGAAAGAACTGGAAGGGCTCTACGCTCATGACAAATGGGGAGACACGGTAAGCGAAGCCGAAAGAATCCGTGAGTTTAGTCATATTAATTTGGAATACGCTCGTACCGCTCTCAATAAAGCGAAAGCCATGCGGTTTCAGCGAGTGGATGATGACCGTGCGTCACGCAGGTCACGAGGTTCGTCACGCACGTCGTCGTCACGATCATCAGTCAGTTCAGCGAGAACAAAAGCGCTAGCAGAAGCCGCCGCTGCCAAAAAACAGGCCGAGTATGATCGACTCATAGCAGAAAGGGAACATGAGAGAAGGCAACATGAAGCAGAAGAGGAACGGCTCCGCGAGCAGCGTCGCGCCGCGTACGATCGGGACATGGCATTACTAGCCGAAGAAAAACGTGCAGCTATAGCCGACGCCAAATTAACTGCAATCGAAGAGTCCATGGAGGAAAAGCCTTGTTACACACCCCCTAGAGAAAATGTACATGTAGACGCAGAATACAGGACTCGGCAGTGGGTAAACACCCAAGAAGACATCGAACCTATCATCGCGAGTCAAGACGTCCCATTACCGGAAGTGACAAACACGGGCACCCCAGGTCTCAAGCAGAATCCGGACGGAAACACAACCGTGCCAATAGAAACCCCATCTCCATTACGCAGTGTACCCCAGGACACACCGCCCTGTACCCATAACGCGTCGTCTCCTACAATGAACAAGACCCAACCGGAATTAGCGTGCGTGGAAACAGTTATAGCCGCAAGTAAGCAGCTAGGAGCTAGCCTGGCAAGACAAAGTTTACCCAAGTGCCACCCTGACGCATTTGGGGGCGATGCCACATTGTTCCACCCCTGGAAGAATGCATTTAAAGCCATGCTAGTAGATGCTGACATAACCCCTGACCAAGAGATAAACTACCTCCGTCAGTACACAAAGGGTGAACCGCAGAAGCTAGTGGACAGTTACCGCAAAAGACAGTACAGAGAACCTGCCTCCCTCCTACAAGAAGTTTGGGCCGAACTCGAGAAACGGTTTGGAAACTCAGCGGTCATCACTAATACTCTCCTGAAGAAGTTGAGAGAAGCAGCAAAGTTCGGTGAGAAAGAAAGAGAGAAATTGCAAGTCTTTTCCGACATCTGCGCCGATGTGGATAGCCAGCTTGACTTCCTGCCAGGTCTAGCTTGCCTTAACTACCCTAATGCCATTAAGCCCATCGTGGAGAAGCTACCACCCTTTTTACAGACGAAGTGGGAGAAGCAAGTTGCTGAGTATGCAGAAAACAACTGCGATGCCTACCCGAACTTCCACAAGTTCGCCACTATGGTACAAAAACAAGCATCGCTGAAGAATCATCCAAACGTTATCGCCGGAGGATCCTTATCCTTCAAAGACCTTAAGCAGAGAGAGTTTCAAGAGGTGAAACCCAAATTAAGACCGCTCACCAAGGTCCTAGTCTCAAACGCTAGACCTGCGTCCGCCGACAACAACAATCTTCCAGACACTAAGGAACACTGTCCGTTTCATGACACAAACAGTCACGATCTGAGAAGCTGTAAAGCCTTCGGACGTAAAACTCACGAAGCTAAGACCGAATGGTTGATGAAAGCCGGACTCTGTTTTCGTTGTCTGTCTCCAGATCATCAGGCCAGAGTTTGTAATGCAACCATCGTCTGCGACAAATGCGGAAGTAACCTCCACAATACGCTGCTACATTGGGAGAAACATAAACCTCAGACTAAAGACAATCAAGAGGAACTGACGGCTAAATGCACTGCAGTCTGCCAGACAGGGAACGGCGGGCTCTCATGCAGTAAAATCGTTCTCGTAGATCTCCTCCTGAAGAATCGGCCCGAAACCTGCCACCGAGTCTACGCTATTGTAGACGATCAAAGCAACGCCTCAATGATTTCGTCTAATTTAGCTGACAAACTGGGAGTAAACACTCCAAAGGAGAAGTTCTTCTTAACCACCTGCAGTAATAGGAATGAGATGAAGTACGGTCGCCGCATCCCCAACCTCATTGTTAGATCTATGGGAGGAGAAGAACTTATGTTACCCACGCTAGTGGAATGCGACTCCATACCTCGTGACAAGAGTGAGATCCCAACCCCAGAAATCACGAAAAAGTTCCCACATCTTAAGGAAATCGCTAATCAAATTCCCCCACTAGACCCAGATGCGAACATTGAGATCCTTATTGGTCGTGATTCGCCCGAGTCGTTGAAGGTCAGAGCGTTCAGAAATGGTCCAAGAGGGGCCCCATGGGCCCAGAAACTGAAACTGGGTTGGACGGTCTCTGGTCAAATATGTCTGGATAGAGTCGGAGGGTCCGTTCATATCTCAGCCCACAGAACTGCAATCAATGTCTTTCCACAAGATCCGCATCTCCCTCACCAAGACAACCGAGAATCTGTTGCTAATTGCGAACACTCCTCAAGTTATGACATGACGCCTTGCCCCAATCGCTTTGTGATTAAAGAAGACTATGGAGGAAGGGAGAAAATTGCAGCTGATGTTTACCACACAAGACCTGATGACAACGAAACCAGTTTGTCCCAGGAAGACCGTCGCTTCCTGGACGAGATGAACCGTGCAGCCCACAAGAATACACAAGGGAATTGGGAGATGCCTTTGCCCTTCCGCTCAAGTCCCGTTAATATGCCGAACAATCGGAGTCAGGCTGTACACCGCCTAGAATGTCTCGTACGTTCCTTCAAGAAAAGGCCACAGTTCGAGAGGGACTATTTCACTTTCATGGGAAAGGTCCTGGACCGTGGGCACGCCGTACAAGTCCCATGCGAAGAATTGCATACTGCCGACAGAAACGGCCAACTTTGGTACCTTCCTCATTTCGGGATTTACCACCCGAAAAAACCAAATCAAATCCGCGTGGTTTTTGACTCGTCAGCAGAATTCCATGGAGTCTCATTAAACAAGGAACTTTTGTCTGGCCCGGACCAAATGAACAGTCTTCTTGGTGTGCTTGTCCGTTTTCGACAAGAGAACGTCGCTCTGGTGTGTGACATAGAGCAAATGTTTTATTCGTTCTTTGTCAATCTCGAACACAGAAACTTTCTGAGATTTTTATCGTTCAAGAACAACGACCCCTCCGAAGAAATAGTGGAGTACCGCATGCTCGTACACCTGTTTGGGAACGTGTCAAGTCCAGCCATAGCCACATTTGGCATGCGACGAACAGCCGAGCATGGCGAGGAGAAGTTTGGTACAGCAACCAAAGAGTTCGTTTGCAATGATTTTTACGTTGATGACGGATTGACGTCACGGCCAACAGACCAAGAGGTGATAAAGCTGTTGAAGAACACGCAGGCCATGTTAGCGACCGCTCAGATTAGACTGCACAAGGCTGTCTCAAACTCTGTTCCCGTTATGGAAGCCATACCCCCAGAAGATCGAGGAGAGAAAGTTCGTGACCTAGATTTGCGAGATGATCAACTTCCAACGCAGTGTTCATTGGGGGTTCACTGGAACCTGCAAGGAGATACATTCACCTTTCAAGTCACCTTACCAGATAGATCCTTCACTCGCAGAGGTGTGTTGTCTGTTGTCAATTCCATTTACGATCCGTTGGGCCTCGCTGCGCCGGTTATCTTGAAAGGGAAGCTCCTCCTAAGGCAACTAGTGGCCATGGGCGAGAAAGGAAGCGCTACAGCTCTCGGATGGGACGACCCTCTGCCGGAGAACATGAAGTACCAGTGGCAAGTTTGGAGGGACGCTCTCGCTGACTTAGAAAACGTTTCTGTTCCCAGATGCTACCATCCCAAAGAATTTGGCCAAGTGGTACGTTCTGAGATCCACTCATTTTCAGATGCCAGTAAGGATGGAATTGGAGTTGCCACCTACCTTCGTCAAGTCAATGAATCGGGAGACGTCAATGTTGCATTCTTGTTCGGTCAAGCCAAGATGACCCCGTTACAACCAACGACAATTCCTCGACTCGAGCTTTGCGGTGCTGTTTTGTCTTCCCAAGCAGTGAAGAAACTATTGAAGGAATTAAACATACCGATCCATCAAGTTGTCTTCTATACAGATTCCAAGGTGGTCCTTGGTTATATTCAGAATGATTCTCGCCGATTTTATGTGTACGTTGCCAATCGTGTACAAACCATCAGGACCGTTTCTGATCCAACCCATTGGAGATACATTGATACAGCATTGAACCCCGCGGACCTCGCAACGAGAGGACTACCCGCCGAGAACTTGAAGGAGTCCAAATGGCTGACTGGGCCCGAGTTTTTAAGAGAAGCCTCACCTATCCTTTCATCTGTTAACGTCGTCATACCTGTGGATACACAAGACCCTGAAGTCAGAAATCAAGTTACCGCTTGCAGTACCAAGATCAAGACACCCCCAGGATTGGGTTCAGAAAGATTCAGTCGCTTTTCCAGTTTTCCTTCTCTGCGACGAGCCATAGCCAATTTGATTGCCAAGGCAAAACAATACAAGACATCAAACGGAGATTGCACTTCTAAAAGTCGGGAAGGAGACGACAGCCACTACGAACAACCTGTCAAGGAACTGGAACGAATTCCCCATAGGCCCTCCGTGGCAGAGTTAACGCAGGCAGAAATTGTCATCATAAAGGCCGTCCCGAACGAATGTTTTCCGAGGGAGAAAGAATTACTACAAGGATTAGAAGACACAGAAGATAGAGAGGGCTTCCGAAAGAAGAAGAACGCATTGAAGAAGTCACCTCTGTACCGCTTAGACCCGTACGTAGACACCAGTGGAATAATTAGAGTTGGAGGCCGCCTCCGCCGTTCCAACTTCAGCTTCCCAGAAAAACATCCAATCCTCCTCCCAAAGGGGAATCTCTTATCCAAACTCATTGTCCGTTATTATCATGGAAAGGTTCATCATCAAGGACGTCAATTGACCCATGGAGCCGTGCGAGCAGCTGGTTATTGGATTCTTGGTGGCCACGGACTAGTCTCGAAGGTTATTAGTCACTGCGTCACCTGTAAGAAGCTCAGGGGACCCAGTCTCACGCAACGTATGGCTGACTTACCGGTTGACAGAACTGAAACTCCGCCACCATTCACCAACGTCGGGTGTGACGTGTTTGGACCGTGGACCATCCAGACGCGAAAACTCAGAGGAGGCACCTTCAGTTCAAAGCGTTGGGGACTAGTTTTTACCTGTTTGAATAGCAGAGCGGTTCACATCGAAGTTCTGGAATCGATGGACACCGCTGCATTCATCTGTGCTCTTCGCAGATTCCTCTCGATCCGTGGACCCGTTGCCAGGCTAAGATGCGACCGTGGCACAAATTTCGTCGGAGCGAAGTCCGAATTGGAACAAGCGCTTCAAGATACGAAAGATGAAACACTGAGGAACTACCTAGCCGATCAAGGGTGTGAATGGGTCTTTAACCCTCCACATGCGTCCCACTTCGGGGGAGTCTGGGAAAGGCAGATCGGAACCATCCGTAAAGTACTGGATGGTATGCTTCTGGAATTGGGAAAACCCCAGCTCACTCATGAATTGCTGACTACACTTCTAGCTGAAGTTTCTGCAGTGGTGAATGCCCGCCCAATATCCGCCATTCCATCTGACACAGAAGACCCACAGCCGCTGTCACCTTCAATGTTGCTCACCTTGAAGTCTCGCCCACTTCTCCCGCCCTCGGGGAGCTTTATCACGCAAGACCTATATGCACGACGTCGTTGGAAAAGAGCGCAATACCTCGCTGACCAGTTTTGGATTCGTTGGAAACGCGAATATCTCCAATCCCTTCAGAAGCGGCCGAAGTGGAACAAACGTGAGCGTGACATAGCAGTCGGAGACATCGTTATTGTCAAAGATAAAGAAGCGCATCGTAATGATTGGCAGTTGGGTAGGATTGTTCAAGCTATCCCCAGTGATGATGGAGAAATCAGGAAAGCAAACGTGTTGCTGTGCAGAGACGGGGTCTGCAAGACCTATCTACGCCCCATCACTGAACTGGTTCTCATTGTGAAGTCACAAGATTACTCTGACATTGAGTAGGAGATTAAGGAAGCAAGGACATAGTCCTTGGACGAGGAGTGTGACAGTCGTTGAGTTGTGTTTAGACGGGTCCTGAGACTAGCCGTTTCGCTTGGGTCCACCTAGTTTTTTCCCAGGACCCGGTCAGTCCAGGGAAGGAATTTTTTTTTGAGTTTCTCACGCTTCGGCGGCTTGTATGTTGTTATATGTTATGTGGTCTGCTGTCTCATCTTTTCTGTTAGTCATTCGGGACCTTCTGTTTTTTCATCATTAAAAGTTGATATGATTGACACTTCGTTGAGAACGCGACAAGAGGAAAGTAACAATACATGCAACCGACGCCAAGCGCGGGAAAACGTATGTGAGCGCAGTTGGTGTTGACTTGCTTCTGATTGGTTTAGAAAGTTTTTTTTTTTAGCCAATCGCTCAGCGTAGTCAAGAAAAACCAAAGTAATTGCTGCAATGACCTAAAATGGATTTTTTTTCTCTCTACACAAATCACTTTACATTTTTCAATCAATCATTGCGTCTGATAAGTCGAAAGACACGTTGTACGAGTCCAGAAAAAAGTGTAACTACTCAAAGCGAAATGATTCTCTGATTGTTGTTGTTTTTTAAAGCATGGGTAGGTTCCATTGCCCAGTTCAGTCTGTTCTTCTTCTGCTATCCCGGCAGCCTCTTAAGTGAGCGCTTTGGTTGCAGACGAGTGGTTATCGCGGGGGGACTGATAACAAGCCTGGGGCTTTTGCTCTCGTCATTCGCGGACCAGTTGTATCTCATTTATTTGACCCATGGTGTCCTGGTGGGTTTTGGCACAAGCATCAGCTACCTTCCCGCGTTAGTGATGGTAGCGTATTATTTTGACAAGAAACGATCCTTTGCAACAGGCATCGCAACCTGTGGAAGTAATGTAGGAGCGCTTGGACTGGCTCCGTTACAACAAGTTATCCTAGATTCATTTGGATGGAGAAATTGTTACCGTTTTCTCAGCGGGCTTGCGCTTGTGATTTCCGTTTGCGGGATATTGTTCAAGCCACTGGAGGAGAAAAAAACTGGCCGAAAAAAACTTGGGAGGTCGGTAGATATTGTGGAAAAATCTACCAAGAAAAGAGGATTACGCTTTCCAAGAAATAAGTGGTTCATCATTTGGGCTGTGGCTTCCTCACTGGCTACCTTTGGTTATTTTATACCCCATGTTCATCTGGTAAGTGTGCATGGGGAGAAGGCTTTGGCACGTTATTCTTACTTTTTTGTTTGTTTGTTTGTTTGTTTTTTTGCTGATGCTTAATAGACCAGTTTTTCATTATAATGCTCTCATAGCTTGCTAAATTGCTCAAATGATCCTGGCATAACGTGCCAAAGCCTAGTGAGAGTTGATAACAAATCGAACAGTTTTGCATACATAAACGGTTGGCGCTTGTATATACTGCGGCAGGAGCCCATAACCCGGAGCGTACAACTCCCATACTAGGGCTATGTCACGGCATTTTTGCAGACCAAGCTATTTATAGACGTGTTTTTCCCGTGGAAAGTTCAGTTCCAGTCCGCACGCGTCCAAGCAGCTAATTATGCAAGGGTTATGATTGGCTAGCAACTCTCCTGTGGGACACCAAGGCTCCGGTGGGAAAGTGAATTCACGGGAAAATCAATCTAAAAATAGCCTAGTCTGTGAAAACGCCGTGACACAAGTATATTGAAGTTGTACGCTCCGGGTTATGGGCTCCTGACTGCGGCCGAGTTGTCCGAAACAGGGTTAGCCCTAACCCTGGGTTAAGTCCAAGGAAAACCTATTAATTATCATAGCATTTCATCCCGGTTTAGCGGCACTAACCCCGCTTCGAACGACTCGAGAGTCAGAAGGGCGCGCGCATTTCCTTGCGTCCTCGGTCGACTGCTTTGACTCTTGGCAAGCGTTGTCGGGGGAGGGGAAGGGGAGGGAAAAAAAACCCGAGAGGTAATAAACGAGAGGGAGCTCGATCTTCCCCCCTCCCCTGACAACGGCTCAGTGTTACCCAGGCTATGACGCTCTCGGTAAATAGACTCAATTTTTACAGCTGATTTTAAATCAAGACGAGAAGTCCATAACCCAGAAGTGTCAACTGAAATGGAATGCGGCCCATCAGCTTACGGTATTATCTATTTTTAGAATGGCTGCTACTAGATTTGTGCCACGAATGAATGAATGAGATGGATTTGCATTTAGCACGAGCAATCCCTCGTGCGACTCTTGTTTGCGGACCAATGAGACGCGTTTTGGTTATCAGGTCCAATCTGGTTGGCCATTATTTGGCGGGACCTTTCTTCTAAATTTAGATAATACCGTAAACTGATGGGCCAAGGCCCAATGAGACAGATCGAGGCTTCTTGGTTATGGACTTCTGCCAAGACGTATATCCACTTACCCAATGAAGTCACTGATTTAGGTATGGCGTTAAAAAATGAATGAGATGGATCGTCCTGAGATAATTCCAAATCCGGCCACGTGCAGCAGTACGTACCACAGCGTGAAGATGGTCCCAAACTGAACCAACGCTAGACCCGTTCACGTCTTCCGCTTCACCCGTCATCTATGTTCATTATGCGCAAATTGAGTGGAGTCGTCAAAAGCATTTGGCGGCGCATCTCACTGGATGCTAGAACGCACTTCGCAGAATACGTTGAACCATAGTTTACGTTGTCAGTTCAACCCTCTGCAACAGTCTGCGGTTGAATGTACTTTCCGTTTTGTTCTAGGTTCGTTATGCCGAAGAAATGGGTTCGACTCATCGGGACGGGTCACTCCTTGTGTCTTATATGGCAGTCAGTTCCGGTGTCGGAAAAATTATGTTCGGAAAAATCTCGGATCTTCCTTGGTTGGACACCTTGAAGTTGTACAATTTCTGCATGGTTCTCTCCGGACTGTCACCGCTAATAGCTATATTCGCAGAGGGATACCATATGCTCGTAGGATATGTAGTTGTTCTTGGTTTGTTGGACGGGTGTATCATCGGGCTTATGTCAATTGTGACGTTTGAATGTGCGGACCGTGAGAGGATGTCCGAAGCCTGGGGAGGAGTCTTGTTGATCCAATCGTGCTCTATGTTAATTGGCGCCCCGGCTGCAGGTTAGAAGAATTAATTTCCTGTTTGAAACCCCGTCCTTTAATCCTTTAATGAGTTTACTCCTAAAACAGCAATAACTATACTAGGAGTTTAACTTGAGTTTAACTGTTTAACTTGCTTAGATTTGCTCACATACTACAAGTCTTTGAAGTGAATTGGAGTAAATCAAATCATCACCATTATTATTTTAACCTTGGTACTAGAGATCATTTCATTCGCAGTGTAGTTTTCACGGAAACAGAGAAAAGGGCGTTAGCTCCTTGCGCCTCATTCGTCCGGCATAAGAGTCTGCACCACTCCTTCGTTGGGACCACTCCCCTTCCTCAGCCTCTGCTTGCGTTTGAGCTTGTAGATGATTGATAGCCGTAAGTCAACCTATTTTTTTGCCGTACACGAGACTCTGTTGTAAGTTATTCATACGTGATCGATTCAAAGTTTGCTAAAACCGACGACCCATGAATGGTTAACAAACAGATTGCATGTTACCGTGGGTCTGTTCAGTAATAGGGACCTTACGAAACAAGGACGACGAAGGCAACGAGCACGTCATTTAAAAATACAAGTTTGCGTTATTGGTATCACTACGGAACAATTTGGTGTTGTTCCGCATTTAAAATGTGCAGTTACTGTTGTAAACTGGTAAGAACGGGTTAGAAGCGTAGAGAGAGAACTGAAAATTCATCGCCTTTTGCTAACGTCCTCCCCAGAACCTTGAATTTGGTAATTTCACGTCGTCATTTAGGAGATGAAGGCAAGGAAATATACCAAAATGTAAAACGCACGTGCAGAGCGTGCAGAGCCATTGTTTTTGCACACTAACCCGATTGTTTCGTTGCGTTCTCGTTGCCGTCGTCGTCGTTGTTTCGTAAGGTCCCTAATAGATCACAGATGGCGTCATCTATGAGCCTGTCCTATGATAGACTATAAGTGAGAACCAATCCATAGACGCGTAGAATTGAGTTTGTTATATAATATTTAGTGTTTTTATTCGTTACAGGGTGGTTCGGTGACATCACAGGACACTCCAGGAATTTGTTTTTCATGGCCGGTGCGCCGACTGTCATTGGGGCCTTCATATTCTCTTTGACGTATTGCGTGAAAGATCCGGTGATCGAAAGCCAACAGAAAAGAGCGTTGGTTGTCCCTAGACACGAAAAGGAAATCATGCTGGTGTACGACAGGCTGACGGTAGTTTGAGGAGAGAAAAACTATTTAAAAAGGTTTTTGTCCTTAAAAAGCTGCGAGCTGATACATAGCCTTCATAAATTTATGGTGATTTTTAAAGTCTCATGGTAATGAGATATCTCATGACCGGCGAACCGAAAAAGTAGAAAACGAAACCTTTACTTTTATTCTTCTCTTTGACATAGCAAGGAATCATTTCTGTTGGTTGAAAGATATTCAATCAGTTTGCGTGCGTCGGGAGACCAAATGAGCCGCACAGTAACTAATTCCTCGTTGATAATCAACTCAGCATTGGTCTGTAACGTTAAAACATCGAAAAAGTCTAATTAAGCAAACCTAGAGAAACACTGAATCCTCTTAACTAAATCAAGGCTGTTTTACGTGCCGTTGCTGCTTTTAGTAGGGTAGCGGGAATAACGGTTTAAAAGCTTGTTCACGTGGATATGTGTATTGACATGTATTTAAATGATTATATTGAGCCCTGTATTTAATATTCAACAATTATTAATTCGCCCAAGGTGAAGTGAATATTGGTGAATATTTACCGAGAGGTAATCGAGGTAAATATTCATCAATATTCCCTAAGCTTGAAAGGAATAAATATTTTAGTCGAATTTTCAGCGGTAAATATCAAGAAAGTGCAAAACAACTCGCTAAAACACGATAAAAAGGTACGAAAAGTCCTTTCTTAGCTTAGCAGCCGCGCCTCCAAAATGATAATTAATAATAATGATTTATTATTCCACGACAAAATGGTTTTGTTATTTTGGCTTCTCTGTTTTGGTAAGGGTGTTGAAATGGCGCGTACGAATGACGCTGTTGTAAACCGGTTAAACCGGAACACTACAATGTATTACGGTCTCATATTTTGCGCGTTCTCTTGACGTTTTATGGTGAAATGACGCAATAGTGGAATAATAAAACACCGAATTCTTATATTCACCGCTGAAAATTATACCATTATTTCTTATATATGTTATGCCATTTACCATGATCGACTTTAGAGGGCTGCGTACGGTAAATTTTTGTATCTGTACATTTTTAGGCGAAGGTCTTAATCAATTTATTTAACTTGGATTACAGATCAAAGTTTTGTAGGTTTACTGTTCAACGAAATTTAGGAACATTTGAAAAGCTACTGAAGAAAAACGATTTGTTGGATAAACGAAAATAATAGTTTCTCCCTGCATAAACCTCTTCAATTTTCGTATTCCTGAGTTGTGTGCTAAATCTCGACAAGTCCGTCGTTCGTCTCCCTGGTCACAAAACACGATACAGGGCCGTATTTGCAATTCAGTAAAGAGTCGGCTTCTTTTCTTTTCATCCACTACTAATCGCGAGCCAGACGATGCAGCGGATGTACAGAAAGCGTAAAGACAGTACAATATAGAATACAATACAACCTTAGAGCAGTTTTCATTTGAGTGTCGAAAGTAATCACATGAAATCTTTGGTGTTGGTCTTGGTTTGCTCTACCATTGGCTAAAAGAAAGAAATTCGGGAACTTCTCAACCAGTCAGATGGAAAACTAAAACCAATTGCAACTTAGGGCGCTTTTCTTTTGTCAGAACTGGCCGGCCAGACGGTTCAGTTTGCAAAGAAAATGCAACAATTTGAACAAACAGTTCAATCGTGAATCACCTCGATTTGTGGCTGGATTTTCATTCACAACTTGATTGACTCTTTAAGACGGGGTAGCATGAAATAGTCAGTAAAATGCACCAATAACCCTATGGCCCTCCCTAGCAATGAATAGCAACGAAAGAGAATAAATCACGGCATCAATGCAAGATCCCAATAATATTTTTTAGCCAGTACTTATGAAAATGAAAGGCCTGAAGCAATAACAATGACGTCACTAGAGGTGAAGCGTGTCTCCTCTATTCTTAATTGCAAACACCGGTCGCGGCCATCGACTGCGTTTACTATTATTATGCAAAAAGTTGCTGTTAGAATCACATTCTCTTGAACGTGTTCGTTCGAAGAAGGCAAGCGTTGCATCGACGACAGCAATGGTTTAATCGACAAACTCGACCGAGCAGACAAGCACATGAGTTGAAGTCTTTGGCGGACCAAAGGTAATGGCAATCAAGTATGAGTTCGTGAATCTTCTACGACGTTTGTATCGATGAATGCCTAATGGTGGTACAAAGTCCCTTGGTAAAATCGTACTTTTGAGGTGGAAGTGTTTGGATTTTAGACTTAATTTTAGGACTTTTCTTCAACTGAGCAGTAATTAATTAACCGGTCATGAAACACATGGATTTGCGGATACTGGCTAAAAAGAAGTGCAACCCGGCGTCGTTCAAATTCGGCTGGCGAGAATCCGCGATCACGTTTATTATTGATTCCGCTGTTTTTATTTCAAACATCAGTCAAACACCACTTTTGCGTTTAATGTTATGCAAAAACATATTATTTTAATTACGAAAGTTTCCCTGCCTCGACCCATT
>BLFK01000535.1:490773-498543 GCA_014634185.1 Astreopora myriophthalma
GTATCGAACTTGTACAAATATCAATCGAACCGCATACATATAAATCCAACTTGCACAAAATGTCAATCGAACCGTACAAATAGAAATCGAACCGCATACATATTAAATTCAACTTACAAATATGAATCGAACCGCACAAAAATGAATCGAACCGCGCAAATTCCAATCGAACCGTACAAACTTTTTATAAATCGAGCTTTTGAAAGCAGGTCAGCGGTTGAAAATGGGCCGAGCATCGGGAGTTCAATATACTTTGCACGGGAACTTGGCCTGTAGTCATTACCCTGTAAAACGGCGGATAGTCAGTCTAACATAATAACACAGTAAGGCGACTTGTTGGAGGGATGGGAATTCTAGATCTGATGAATCGAACCGCGCAAATCAGCTCGTCTCGTCCCTTATGCAAGGGGAAACACCGAAGGGAAGGCCAAGAGTAAATCGGAGCGCGCGATCGTCATTAAAGACGTTTGCCTGTTACCTTAAATCCTGGATGGAACAATGTTCCGAGGCGCACAGTGAAAGAACATTGGTTCGTCAAAGACTTTACATTGATGCTTGGGGTATGGACAAATCGCGCTCCGATTTACTCTTCGCCTTCCCTCTAGTGTTTCCCCTTGGATAAGGGAAGAAACGACTCGATTGAGCCCTTGGAATAACTCGCACAGAGGATGACCTGGAAGCACGTGGGAGCTGAAATCGATCGTTCAGTTCGAGGTGGACGTTTGTATATGGGCTAGACCCCCCAGCTCCAGGTCGAAAACTACTAATGCTTGAACCACCCTCATCAGATCTAGAATTTGGTGGCAGAGTTTCCATCGCCCCAACAAGTCGCCTTACTATGTTAGCAATATCTGAAGACTGACCATCCGCCGTTTTACAGGGTAATGACTGCAGGTCAAGTTCCTGAGCAAAGTGTATTGAACTTCCCGATGCTCGGCCCATTTTCAACCGCTGACCTGCTTTCAAAAGTTCGATTTATATTTTTGTACGGTTCGATTGGAATTTGCGCGGTTCGATTCATATTTGTAAGTTGAATTTATATGTATGCGGTTCAATTGATATTTGTATAAGTTCGCTATGTATGTACACGGTTCGACTTGTCTTTTGGCTGTTTTGACATTAAATGCGTGGGTTTCTTAGTATTTGTGCGCGTTTAAATTGTTTGAATCCGTTTCTGTTAATTTTGTCCGTAACGGAACGCCATAGTTGAGCGCAGTCAAGAAAAAAACAGTCAAACTAAAGCAATTACTGCAATGACTTTCAATGGACTTTTCCTCTTTGTACACAGATTACCTTCTATTTTTCAAGTTATCTTTGCGTCTGATAAGTCGAATGGCTTGTAAGACCCCAAAAGATGTCTAACTGCGTAAAGCTAAATCATTATTTCTTTACTACAGCATGGGTGGGTTCCATTGGCCAGTTCAGTCTGACCTTCTTCTGCTATGCTAGCAGCCTCTTATGTGAGCGCTTTGGTTGCAGACGAGTGGTTATCGTGGGGGGAGTGATAGCAAGCCTTGGGCTTTTGCTCTCGTCATTTGCGAACAGTTTATATGTTATTTATTTCACACATGGTGTCCTGGTGGGTTTCGGCACAAGTATCAGCTACCTTCCTCCGTTAGTGATGGTAGCGTATTATTTTGACGAGAAACGATCCTTTGCAACGGGCATCGCATCTTGTGGAAGTAATGTAGGAGCACTTGCACTGGCTCCGATACAACAAGTTATCGTAGATTCATTTGGATGGAGAAACTGTTACCGTTTTCTCAGCGGGCTTGCGCTTGTGATTTGCGTTTGCGGGACGCTGTACAAGCCACCGGAGGGGAAAAGAAGTGGCCTAAACAATCTTGGGAAGTCATCATTGAATATCATAGTGGAAAAAAAGAACAACAAATGCAGACTACCGTTTCCAAGAAATAGATGGTTTATCATTTGGGCTGTGGCTATTTCAACGGCCACGTTTGGCTATTTCATACCCCATGTTCATTTGGTAAGTGTGCATGGCGAGAGGCTAAGGCTTTCGCACCTTCTGCTGACTTTCTTTTGTTAGAAACGCTAATTAACAATTATTCGCCGAAGGCGAAGTGAATGTTGGTGAATATTTACCGAGACGTAGTCGAGGTAAATATTCCCCAATAATCACTTCGCCTTCGGCGAATAACTGTTTTAGTATAATTCAGCGGTGAATATAAGAAAGTGCAAAACAACGTGCTAAAACACGATAAAAAGGCACGAAAAGTCCTTGCTTAGCTTAGCAGCCGCGCCTCCAAAGTGTTATATTCACCGGGTAGCGCGGTGAATATAACACCGAATTCTTATATTCACCGCTGAAAATTATACTAATGATTAATGTTCCGGGGTTAACTATGATTGACCACTCCAGAAAATACCATATACCAATACGCGCAGCTTGCTAAATTGCTCAAAACGATGGTAGCATAATGTAATAGACCCTATTGACAGTTGACAACAAAATCGGCTCCGGGCGCGTTAGAGCGTCGCGCACATTTTCTTTGCGTCCTTAGGCGATAGCTTTGATTTTCGCGCTAAATAACTCAACTCAGTGCGACAGCTTATTATAAACCAAGAGGAATATCCAGTTACCTATTGAAACCACTGATTTAGCTTATAGAGTTCGTTATGAGATGGTCCTAGGTAAGACAATCCCAAAACAGGTCACGTGCAGTAGTAGGTAGCACATCGTAAAAATCGACTAGAACGCTTTCATCCACGGTTTGTTTATGTGGTTATTTCAAACCTCTGCTACAGCCTGCGATTGAGTATACTTTCCGTTTCGTTCTAGGTTCGTTATGCCGAAGAAATGGGTTCGTCTCATCGGGACGGGTCACTCCTTGTGTCTTACATGGGAATCGGCTCAACCGTCGGAAAAATTATGTTCGGAAAAATCTCGGACCTTCCTTGGGTGAACACCTTGAAGTTGTACAATGTCTGCATGGTTCTCTCCGGACTATCACCATTAATGGCTATATTCGCAGAGGGATACAATATGCTTGTGGGATATGCAGTTGTTCTTGGTTTGTTGGACGGTTGTATTAGCGGTCTTATGTCAATTGTGTCGTTTGAATGTGCGGACCGTGACAGGATGTCCGAAGCCTTGGGAGGAGCTCTGATGATCATGTCGTGCGCTATGTTACTGGGCGCTCCAACTGCAGGTCAGAATAATTTATTCCTGTCTATCACCCGTTTTTCCTGCTTAGACTTGCTCATATGCCTTGTATGCCGAATTCTGTCAAGAAAATAATAGCTATCATCTTTCTAACCTGGGGCTCAGAGCTTATTTCAGTAGCAACGTAGCTGGATTTTAATTTATTTGGTTTGAGTTGATTGATTTAATGGTATTTATAATGGGATCTGATGGGTTTTAATGGGATCTATAATGTCCCCAATTGGTGCTCCAGCGCTAAATGATAAATTCCATTATAAATATCGTTATCGTCTTCGCTATCGTTATCATCAAACAGTTTCACGGTAATCTGGTCTTCCTCTGGGCTTTGAGAAGCTGGTCGGGCCAGAACAGGTCAGCTTCCAGCACTCCTCAAAAATTCTGGCTGTTTCAAGCAGAGCAATCTTATTATGATTATGGTTATTGTTCTTGTTACTAGTATTGTTGTTGTTTTTGTTGTCAAGGAAACAGAAAAGATGATATTCGCGCCTCGTTCGTCACTCATTTCCGCACCAGAGTTTGTTTCTATCATGAGGAACGAAAGTTCTGGCTTTTAATGTAGGAATGTGCCCCCATGGCCCTCCTACAGGGAGGAAATATTTCATAGCCCTGACATCGACACTTGCTAGAACCGACAACGATCCCCGAATGGTATTTAATGGTATGCGTTTTACTCGTTACAGGTTGGTTCGGTGACATCACTGGACAGTCTAGGAATTTGTTTTTCATGGCCGGTGCGCCGACTCTCATAGGAGCCTTCATATTTTCTTTGACAAATTGCGTGAAAGATCCTGTGATCGAAAGCCAGCAGAAAAGAGAGCTGGTTATCTCTAGACACGAAAAGGAACTCATGCTGGTGTGCGACAGGCTGACGGTAGTTTGAGGGGGCAAAAAATGTTTAAAGAGGCTTTTGTCGTTTATAGTGTTGTGAGCTGATATGGGATGTCGTGAAATACATATTTCGAACGAAGGAAAAATAGGCCATTTCCGAGTTTATGTCAGCCTCTTTTTCAAAGGGAGTCTAAGTGCGAAAGGTTTGTGATGGTAATCAGTTTTATAATTACTTTGCGTGTGAATACAAACTCATTTTCATACGAAAGACTTCGCACTTAGACTCGCTTTGAAAAAGAGGCTGAAGTGAAGTCGAAAACGGCCTCTTCTACTCTTTGATGTGACAATGAGTCGCTTTTTTTTGACAGTTCGAGAGATTTTCAGTTTTGCGTGATGAGACTAGTGTCATGGAGTGAGTGTGACTAAACATATCATATCCCTAGTTCAATATATTCTTTATCATGAATTCACCTCTCACGGGATATAATAATATACATGAACAAATTACTCGATTCTGATTGGCTGAGAGCGGTGCAGTTCAAGTGTAACATCAGTGCAAAAAGTGTAACACCAGTGCAAATTACACATCGAAATTCAGGATTATGATTGGCTGAAAGACAATAGGAAATTTTCTAAGCCAATGATATCACGTAAAGTGATGACGAAAATTTTGTAAATAAATCAGTAAATAATATAAAAGTGTCAATTCCGCGTCAAATGCTCGCTTCCTGACCGCAATAAGATCTTCCGGCGCTTCCTCCACGCGAATTTTTTCATGTTTATATCATTAATAAGTAATCATAAGTTTTTTTCGTTCAATTTGGAATTAATTTGTACTTGTGAGTTTTTCTCCCCCACTCGTGCAAATTAAAAAAACTGGGGCTTTGTGTGATCCCCACCACCTGCATTGATGGTGAAACTAAAGTAAACTAAACTAAAGTAGCGTGCAGCGCAATCGCACGGTGATACGTTGGAGTCCCGTTCAAGCCTGTTTTTCTTGTTTTCCTCAGGATTTTTTTGCAACTTCTTAAGTTGCCCACGTCACGTCACATCACTGACATTTCATATCCACAGTCACAAGTCCAGTCCATGACCCAGAAGTTTCTATCTGTCGCATTTGGCCTTAGCCCATCAGTTTACGGTATTATCTAAATTTAGAATAGAGGTCCCGCCAAATAACGGCCAATCCGATTGGCCCTGATAACCACAACGCGTCTGATTGGTACGCAACCAAGAGCCGTGCGAAGGATTGCTCTTGCTAAATGCTAATCATGGCCCAAATCTAGCAGTAGCCGTTATAAAAGTGGATAATACCGTAAACTGATGGGCCGAATTCCATTGCAGATCAAGACTTCTGCCACAGTTCAATATGTGACATTTCACTGATGTATTCTCTATTATGAGACCAAATAAGTTGCACAATGAACCAATTCTGACCATTCAGAACTCTTTGCTTCCGCAATCCTGGGTCAAGGTCAGTATTGACACTTTGGCTTTGCCAGTAACTGGTTGAGGGAGCGGTCCAGCTTTTGTAACCATTGAAATAGTCTATTTAAGTCTATTTAATTCTGCCGTTACTGCTTGTAACAGGGTAGTGGGAATGACTTTTAAAGCTTGAGGGTCTCCCAGGGGTTTTGGGGAACAATGGAACATGACCAATTTGAACTGAGGAACAGGGGAAGAAAGGCAAAGTATCTCAGGGAACAAGGGAACAAGGACCCCCCTCGGGGCCCTCAAGCTTGTTCATATGAATAATGACATATTGAGCTAGGTATTTAATATTATATGCGATGGTGTTGATACCAATTTAACTTAAGAGGGGCTGGTATGGTAGCTTTTTGTAAATGCACATTTTCAGGCTAAGGTCTTTATTTATAGTATAATTGTCGGACTACAGATTAATCCTTTTCTAAAGTAAAACGATTTGATAAATAACCGAAAATAGAAATGTTCTCCTCCGCGTGAGCTTCTTTACTTTTCCTATTGCTGAGTTGCGTAATCGCGAGTTTTATGCAAATGATTGACGGGTCCATTTATCGGTATGTGATGATGGTGGTGATGAAGACGACAACGGCGACGGCGACGGCGACGACAACAGGGAGCTTACGAAACCTCGACGACTACGAAACGACGACGCTACAAAACAATAGGTTTAGTGAGCAAAAACAATGGCTGTGCACGATCTGCACGTGCATTTTACTTCTTCGACGTCATCTCCTAAATCCTCTTAATCTCCTTAAAAATTAACTTTTCACAGCAGCAAAAATGTTTTTTGTACTGAAGAACATTTAGAGATACAAAAATTTTCACAGTTGACCTATTCGAAAAGGAAAAATGATGATTTATAAAAGAAATAAAGGAAGAAACATACTCATGTTTTCCTGACAACGGCAAACTCCTTGTTTTCACGTCGTCAACGCTAAGGCCTGGTTTTCACTAGCAACGCAAGCATAAGCACAAGCAACATACGCAAACTCAGTAGCGTCTTCATAATCAACACCTTTTGTTAGGACAAAAGACACTAATGAACGACGAGATAATGCGCCTGCGTATGTTGCTTGCGCTTATGCTTGCGTCGCTAGTGAAAACCAGGCTTAAGAGACGGCAAATGCAAACCGGAAATGCATCAAAATGCATGCGTAATTACTGTCACGCGGGTCACACAATAATATCTCCTCCCTCAGCCGTCCTGTTGCGCAAGGTCTTGACCAAAATTTCAGGTTCTGTGAAGGACGTTAGCAGATAACTATGAATTTTCACTTCTCTCTCTAAGCTTGTAACCCGCTCATACCAGTTTAATTCCTCGACAGTTACTACACGTTTTAAATGCGGAACGACGTGAAATAGTTGAGTAGTGATACGAATAACGCGAACTTGCATTTTTAAATGACGTCCTTGTAGCCGTCGTCCTCGTCGTTTCGCAAGCTCCCTAACGACAACGGTGACGACGACGATGGTTGCGTTCCTATTGACCAATCTTAAACCGGATTTCGTGACCGAAAATCCGATTTTCCGTTCCAAGAGGCTATGTCACGTTCATCTGAACTCACTCTGGGGCCGGTTGCTCGAAGCCCGGTTAGCGCTAACCAGTGGTTAAGAGGTATTAAAACCTATAGGTTTCCATGGTATTTAACCCTGGTTAGCGCTAACCATGCTTCGAGCAACCCGGGCCTGGATGCTGGAAAAAGTCTTAAAATCACACGAAACCCAAAAAATAATGCCACGGTTTGTTTTTTATTACACTGGTACTGAAGGGAGATTGTTTCACATGGCGATCAAAGAAGCTTTCCCCAGTATTTTCACAACTGCAGTGTAAATGTCCACAATTATTACACTTCCCGATGAGTTTGAACTTTGAACACTTGAGAACACTGCAGTAAGGTTTTTACCCGTACAAAAAAGTCTGTGAAGCTTGGATTGCTGTAATTTCAGTTCAGCTGTAATTTGCTTCGCTTTTGATTTTTCATTTAATAATATACATGCAAAAATTTCACCATGCTGATTGGCTGAGAGCATTGCCGAAGTCTCGGGGCGACTCGTCATGGTACACCGCTCAGGCAACACCTCCATGGTTCATTTAGCTTCCTTGCTTGAACACCATTGTCACTAATAATTATTTAAATTCTATATATTTCCTTTACAAGATTGTAAAGATCAAGAGGTACACTAAAAAAAAAAGCAAAATAAAGATTATTATTATTATTACCGCTACTGGTCATGTGTTTTGCTTTTTTTTCATGTGCTTTTTTTTTTTTTTT
>BLFK01000535.1:514369-539369 GCA_014634185.1 Astreopora myriophthalma
TGACTCTACCCTCCCCACCCCCAAAGTGTTAGGCCTTATTCACGATAAGGACCATGATTGGTTTTAAATTGTTATGCAAATTAGCCATGTGCTTTGCCGGGGGAGGGGGGGGGGAACACTAGAAAGTCGACTCGTCACAATGTTAAAGTAACTGCCAAGAGCACACTTAAACATTGAAAATTAACCCTTTAACTCCCAGTAGTGCCACTTACAGATTTTACTCTGTCTAACGCCAGACGATTTTACTCGTCACTGGGGCACCCCTTGGGGCTGAAAGGGTTAAATACCTATCATCAAAATTTAATCACGACTTTGATTTCCCTTCAATACTTTCACTTCTTCACTGCTTCATCTGTGATTTTGTGTGTGCAAAACCATCAAAATACTAGTGTAATTGTTCTAGTTTACTGCTGAGGCTGTAAACATGCAATGAACGTGAAACAATTTCATCTGATTTGAAGGCATAATATATCTGTTAAAATCTCTCAACCTTAAGTTGTTTGCCCCCTGAAAAATATGTAGTTGATTTGCATGATAATGACAATTCCAACACTGTCAAAGTTATTGTGAATAAGGTCTATTAGAGTAAGTTACACTTGCCTGAAAAAAATCAAAGCATTTTGCAAGAAGATTGCTACACCTGGCCAAGGGTGAGGATTAGCTGAAAGTAAAGCAACATTTGGTGAGTTGGTTCAACGAAAACAACTACATCAAGTTATTACATCAAATAGAGAGCATTATACAATAAATAGGAGCACATATTTAAGGTGGCTCTATATAGTATTGTACAAAGCTTTGGATATTATATACGCATAAATAATTTCTCCCTTGGCAAATGTTTATCACATAGCACTCGGTAAAAGGGCAATAATAGAAACCTACAGCCTTAGACTACGTATGGATGACTCTTTCAGAACTTAAATGTTGTTGCTATGGCAACTACTGACAGAAATGCTTGGCTTGTTTTTTGAACATACCTGACTTCTAGAGGGTGTTTCTACGTTTCTACACGGTGAATTTTCTTTGTTTTGGGGGAAACAGTAAACATCCAAGGAGTTTCAACTGACAAAGCTACAAGAAAATCTGTACATAATTTGCGAAGGAATTCGCAATTTTCGTTTTTGACGCGTATTACATGAATGTACGTATAAAATTTGATGATTTTTTCCTAACAGCGAGAAAAAGAAAAATTCTATCCATGTGCCAATTTTCAAAAAAATTTACCGTCTGGAACGCGCCCAATATGCGTCTTAAGATCACTCAAAAATCAGGTACTGCCCTCACGCCATTTTTACCCATGCCTCGCGTGCCAAAAACAATATAGAGCCACCTTAATATATTTAGAAAAGACTGTTTCATTACCCATACAGTCCAAGGCATTAAGAAACAATAATATTACTTTCATTAATGAACAAACAATAATTGTTCTATCTGTATGTGATGAAATTGACCCTAACATTTATTGCAAAAATAATTATTGTACATATGACAACTGTGCACACAATCTGTAGTGCACAGGCCTGGAAAAAGCAGTAAGTCAACATATTAGAGACTGTTCGGTAGAAATTTTAGCTTTTTTGTAAAAATTACATGCACCTTCTGGAGTTTTAAGATGCCATATACATAATTATAACAAATCACTTATTGACTGATTAATGTTTTCCCGATGGGAAAATATTTTGCCATTGGTCATGGGAGTATGGACCTGTCTATGCTTTATCTGGATGTCATAACCTATCACTGAGCCAAATATTTCCATGTCCAGTCCTCCCACTGAGTCAACAAGAACAGACTACTTTATTATTCCATACCTGGAACAACATAAGAACCAAAAAGAATCCAACTGGCTGCGATTAATCCACCGAACAACAAAAGAAAGCCCATTATGAGCCACACCCTGGCTCCTGCCGAGAACAATCAATGACTGTAACTTAGAGGACTAAACTTAGAACTGACAATGAATTCCAGACAAAGGAAATTTCAAATCAAACTAACTTGAAATTATTTTGACCCACTATAATTTTTATCTGGGGCTTGTTTCTCAAAGTCCAAAACTTTTCAGGCCAAAAAAGCCTTTGTATTTAACTCTGATCCACTTGTTCTAGAAGGCTAGTCTGTTATCGTGTTTTCAACTTGGGAAAGGGAAGCAGTGTTCAATCTAGGCTGCGTTTTGGCATCATTGATGCAGAATATTCCATTCTGTTGCAAAATGAATTGTGGAGTCCTGATGCAAAAAAAGTTACCTCATATATTATAAGTACCTACAAAGCAGCAGGCAATACTAAAAGTAAATTTAAAAAAAATAGGTGTCTAGCCTGAAATAAGAGTGTAAAGTGACTGCCATTTCAGACTACATGCTTACGAGTAGTTTTTGTGTCAGGCATTCCAAACAATTCTCAGAGACTAGAGCGTACATTTCAATGTTCTGCATACGTTGCTTTGCCGATCGATTCACGCTTTGTTTGTTGACTGAATTTTGTTTTTGTCTCATTATGAAACAACAACAAAACCCAAGTTCATTTTTATGCAAAAGACAAGAGAATGGCAGTTGAACCTGAAAAGCATGAAAACTATATCCTGGTGATAGTTTGGATGATGTCAGTTGTTCAAAGTTTCAGTATCATAGATTGACCCCGACCATTTTTGAAATGACCCAATCGAAAATGCCATGTGGGACACATGACCCACTTTGACTAATTTCTAGATTGAACACTGGGGAAGGTTTCATGCTTGGAAACATTTCTGTTTTTAAGATAAAGAGGGAATTGTGAGACCCAAAACATTTTGGGGTAACTTTGAGAAATGCATGCCTGCAAAATATGTGTAGTCCAATCAATCAATCAATCAATCAAATCGTTTATTAAATCACAACTGGCAGCTATTGGCTGAATTACTTGACAAATACATAATGTAATGCAAAAATAATAGAGTACAATATTGTATAAAATTAAAAATTCTGAATTTAAGAAGTTGTTTATTTTGCTTCAAAGTACATTATGAAAGAACTTTGAAAGCTTTTAGTTTTAATAGAATGCATAGCAAACATTCGCATGTTTCTTCAGTTGTATTGAGAAGTATCTTTGCATGCAGGCAGCAGGCTAGCTAATTTATGCTGACCATCAATCTCTTTGATTTGAGTGAAGAGATGTCGTAGGTGAAATTTTCTGGCTAGAACCTTCCAATTGTTTCAGGTGAATTTAAACTTGTAAGAATGGCCGAATTCATATTAGTAGACGGGAAACTCATCACAGACGGAATTCCGTCAGACAGAATACCATCTGATATGAATTTAAGGATGGTGAACCGTTTTAGTTTTCTGTCTATAGACAAGTTTCCCGTCCAAGACGGTTTTTCGTCTCTGATATGAATTTGTCCAATGTACAATAAATACCTGTCTGTCCAATACAGCCAGCATTGTATGTTTCCCCTCTAACTTGAGCACTGGACACTGCATTTACCCTTCAATGAAAGGAATGACATTATCAACAATGACGAGAGTCACAGGCCTGAAATCTGTCAAATATTGACTGACAGATTGATTGATTGATTGATTGATTGGATCTCTCTGTCTGCTCAAAAACTATGCACCCATTCACCCTTAATATCCAAAAGGTGACTTTGTAGAGTTTACTCTGGCTACAGCCACACAATTTACTCCTCACTGGGGTACCCCTTGAGCAAGAAAGGGTTAAGAGTGGTGTTACATGTATGGGCAAGATCTGGAAGAGACCCACAATAAAATTCTATTGTCCTAGAATCTACAGTAGTATACACTGTAATATCGTAAGACATCATTGCGGTCCCTGCAAAGATGTCATTATGATCCTGTGGGATTCTTGAGACAACTTAAATGATCTTTTAGGAACTTGCCTAGGATAATTAAAGAATCCTATATTAGTGTAAGGTTAACAGCCCAAGCCAGGATTCACGGTGAATTCTACAATTAAAAAAATGAGATTTTCTACAATTTGACTTACATAAAGAGAGCTAGTGAAGAGACGACGCCAGCTGTGTGATAGGCAGGTTCAAACGGTGGCGTTGTAGTGGCTGCTGCATCAATCATTATCCACCACCCAGTGAAAAACTGTAGATGGTTAACACCTTCATCAACTCTTGTACAGATTTAGAGTTCTTTATATGACCACTAATCAGACTATCTATAATATGCTGGTCCAATCGGTAATACGTTGAAATGTGCACATATTACTCTTATTTATGTGGAAAACTTGTACAATTGGGACCAAAGAGCTGAATTTTGAGTAGCATGTACAGTATGTAATCAAGGTTAGACAAATACAGCCGATGTAAAGCACTTGGAATCCCTAACAAAGTTGCCTAAAGAGATTCGACCACGTTCATATTCCAGCCTGCATGGACATACGCTACATGTTAGGGGCTGCACAGATGGAGGAAGGCCTAGAACTTGTAAGGCAACTCATCCTAACACCGTACGATTGTTTCTGTATTTAACTTATAACGTATTTAACTAGGATCTTCCCAGCTCAGATCCACTAGCTAGGTGCAAGGCACAAAAAACAAACATGGCGATGGCCGAGAGCTCAGCTGCTTCATTTGAACCAAACGTTTTGTTGCCTTCTAGAGCCTTCCTAGTGCTAGAATCCCCCTACTTCCATGCAGACAGCTCATACATAGGATACATAAGCAGTTAATTTAAAGTTCTTCACTGAGCATACCAGCACTCCAGCTGTAATAGATGAAATCATGTTTCTTCTTTCTGCGATCGCCTCCATATCGGGGCAGTGCATTTGATCTATACATCCACTCATGATTTTAAGCTTTCTTAAGGACTAATACGCTACGAAATTCCAATACATTTGTACACGATTCTTGTATTTTTAGCAATTACGAATAATTAGTCCCATCCCAGGAATCTTCGAGATACTTGGCTTGGTAGCCGCTCTTTGAGACTTGCTTAGTAGCCGCACCAATTACTCAGCAGAGCGCCATCTTGGTCTCGGCGTGTGTGCTCGCAACAAAGCGGTTTGACAGAGAAAAAAATCTTCGAAAATTTGAGGAAAATCTTCACAAGATAGGCAAAATGTCGATTATGGAATACAACGGTGCCGCTATCATAGCGATGATTGGCAAAGAATGCGTAGCAATCGCGGCAGATCGTCGCTTGGGTATCCAAGCACAGACTTTGTCCTGCGACTTCCAGAAAGTTTTTCAGATGGGAGACAAGCTTTTTCTTGGTCTTCCTGGGTTGGCTACGGATGTGCAAACCGTATCAAACAGGCTAAAGTTCCGCAAGAACTTGTACGAACTGCGTGAGAATCGCCAGATCAAGCCAAAAACCTTCATGAGCATGGTGTCAAACTTGTTGTACGAACGAAGGTTCGGGCCATACTTTGTTGAACCCGTGATAGCGGGATTGGACCCGAAGACCAACGAACCTTACGTCGCGGCACTGGATCTGATCGGCTGCCCCATGGAGACCAAGGATTTTGTGGTGAGCGGTACCTGCTCGGAGCAAATGTATGGAATGTGTGAGTCGTTATGGGAACCGGATTTGGAGCCTGATGATCTGTTCGAGACCATTTCACAAGCACTGATGAATGCTGTAGATCGGGATGCGGTCAGTGGATGGGGAGGTATTGTACATGTGATAGAGAAGGACAAGGTCACCACACGGACTCTGAAAGCTAGGATGGATTAATTGTGACGAACTGTTCAAATGTTGGTTGGGTTCTTTCACAGGTCACAGATCGTTGTTCTACCAACACAGAAACACCCCTATCCTTTTACTACCTATGCTAATCTTAGGCCTAAAGCCCTGGTCAAACGGTGCATGATAGTCAGTGATAGCTGATGATGGTCCACCTCTCTCTCTCGTTTGACCGCCATCATGCACTATCATCGACTGTTAATCATTCAAAGTTTTTATGATAGTTGATCATAGTTTTCTCTGTTTGACCACCTGCATTTATATAGTCGAGGATAATATTTCACTCGGCAATGCCCAGGAACAGAAGCTCGACAAGACAATCTTGCATGACTCAGCTAACTATCATAGACTGTCATGCCAATTTTTTCAGAACTTTTGGCCATGCAATTGATTGTTGATGACAGTCAGTGATAGTTGTGCTCTCAAACTATCATCAACTATCCTCCACTGTTTGACCAGGGCTTAAGACATTATATGGGCCTAAGGTTAGCACAAGCAAAATCAGAAAAGGTTTAGGGTTGTTTCAGTATTGGTGAAAGAGACCTGTGACCTCTAAAAGTATTGTGCCTTTGAAACAATGTCTTTAGTAGCTTATCAGTGTCCTGATTAAAAAGACTGTTAGAAAGTGTCTCCATTATGGGTGTACATCAGGACGCTGTTATCTTGTACCAATCATGGTGAATGTTCGCTCCCCCACTATTTCAAAAAGACTTGTTTCTCAGTCATTTACCACAAAGGTAACCTGGATGACTTGAACTTATCATGTGAAACTCTCCACTATTTTGAACAGTTTGCAGTTTCCCATAACAACAAGCTGTAATAATGTGTCATTTATAGTTCATTTTTGGTGTGAATTTACTCAAATTGTGCTTTACAACAATGAGCACCATAACATGCTGAAAATGCCAACAGGCAGGAACAAACCAGTTGGCTATTTAAAGCATAGTGCATTTGAAATTGGGACAGCTGAAGACAAATTCAGTTGGTGATTTGAAGCTGAGCATTTGCATGTGAACCTCGTGCCGACCAGCCTTTTAGCCAGATGGGCATCTGAGCGTCCACAGACGCCCACTTTCCTTAAAGTTAGTGGATGCCCAGTTCTCAAGTCCTGGCTAAAAGGGTGGTGCCCACTGGGTCACACCATCTCCTTGACCTACTACGATAATCACTGAAGTGTGAAATGAGCCAAAAACTTTCATCCCTCTGCCTCACCCACTTTGTTTTACTACCCCACCCACTTTCATCGATGAATTTCAAAAAGTTGACTTTGGTATGAAAAATAACAAGCCACTCTCTGTTGACACAGTAAAATTCATGGAGTTTGTCAATGCAAGTGGGCACATCCTTAAAGAGGTGGCAGGGGAGGGGGGTACCACACATCTAGTATTGTACAGTGAGTTACCTCAACTTTTCCTTATTATTCCTGCTTTTCCATTCTGCGAATCTTCGTTTTCGATGGCTGCTAAGCCATAGGACACATGGAACTTCAAAAACTTCTATTCCTGTGATTTTGATCTGTTGGTTCTATTTTATTAGTATCTTTGTTCATCAAATGATTGAGGTTCTTTTTTCTCCTATGGCAAGAGGCTATTAATCCTTTTTTCTGGTAGGTTTATCAAGATCAATATGAAGCGGAAAGCTTGTGGTTTGAGTTTAATCATTCTAAGAAGCGTTCCCATTTCGCTGAGAGAAACAACGTTCGCGGCACTTCTTTTACGTCCTTTGATTAATGGCAATACCGAAAAAGTTCTGAAAATAAGCCTCCCAAATTGGAAATGTGTTGTGTTGGGGACGTGCCCCAGGGTGCAAAGTGCAGTACAGATTAAAGCGGTTTTCACTTGAGTGTCGTAAAACGAAAACCAGTCACGTTTCAGCCAGTCACGTTTCGGAGGAAATCCAGACTTCAGCCAATCACAAATCGCATAAATTCGCGACCTGGTTTTACTAACCAATCAGAACGCAAACAATGGAAAGGCAGCTAAGTCGCATATTGGTTTTAGTTCTGCATCTGATTAGTTGAATAGAGCGCTCGAGCTTTTTTTTTTGTCCAGTCATAGAGGAAAGTAAACCCAAAGAAATGGCGTGATTACTTTCGATATTCAAGTAAAAACTGTTCTATGAGTTTCGAGCGACCCCGAGTATAAACTAATCTAGAACTGGTATGACATTTACGCGATGAACGCGGCACCGTATACCATTTGAACAAAGGTTCTTTTTGTGTTCGAAAAAAGGCATGTTCCGATGGTTTAGGTTGTCAGGTGTCAAAAACATGCGACATACATTCCATTCAATTATACAAGCATAGCTAATTTTGCCTCGCAAATCTTCATCTTGCTGTGTTTTAAAATGAGCCTCTCTGAACACCAGTTCTCAAAAAAGTCCTTTGAAACAGTGATACGGTGTCGAAATTTTACGGTGTGTACGAAGCTAGGCACGGAAACGATTTGCTCCTAATTGTAATTGGCTAACTCCTCTGATTCTTTAGTTCTAATTGATTACAGTATATTCATTTCCTTCCGTAAGAAAATTTTTGATCAGGCTTGCTGTACAGATTTTTATTTATTTATTTATTTATTTTTCATCAGTATGTCAAAAAATCTGGCCAAAACTCGGGAAAAAAAGATACTTAAAATGAAATCTGTTTACCGTAAAGACTTCTCTGACGCTTTTAACATATGGGACCTCGTCTGATGAAACCAATTATTTATCAGTCTCATATTTCAAATCCCCCGCAAGAAAATAAATATGTCAACTGCTTTGACTACAAAAATTGACCATGTTTACAATACGATTGGTGTCTCAAAATTCAAGGTTTTGAAGCGGGTCCTTTATACTGAAATATTGATGTTAGATACAATGGTTAAAAGTTGTTTTTTTCAAACCCGGCGATTGCTAAAAAGTGTGTTCAGTTAAATGGCAAGAGAGACATTTTGCGTGTAAGTTGTGTTGAAAATAAATTTGCATACTTCAAATGGCTGTGATTCGCAAGACCAGTGCTTCGTAGTTTTAAGTAGTTCAGTTTGTTGTGATTAGAATTTAGCGTTATAGGTGCGTTTATTCGTTGATTTTCGACCTGCGAGGATCATAGCTTCACTTGATTGCCGACCAGTAGGTAAAATTTGGCCCTTAAGGTCGCTCAGGGTCTAGGTTAGGCCAGCGCGTATAGGCTTTAGTATGTGTTGGCCAAATCGGTTCAAAGTTGTTGCGATAGTCAGAAGCTTCCTCTGTAGTTATGTCTAGAAACAGTCTGAACTTGGTTTTTCCCACTAGTGAAGTCTTAATATTTGTGTAAGTTTTCTGTTGGACATTCGTCGTTTGCATGTGTGGCCGGTAAAGAAAGTTTAGGTGTCTTGCTTCAAGTGTCTTTGTTAGCAACCTCGGAGCTCACCTGGTTAGCAAACCCGAACATGGCTATCGATCCACTATATAGCTGTGTTAGTTGAGCTTTAGTTAGACTAGATTGGTTCGTTAGAGATGGAGTTTAGAAGTTCTTGGCCAATAAAACAGAAGCCCTTAATGCCTCCGTTATGCGAGTTGTTCTTTAGAGTTGAACAGCAGTTTTACAATAGACTGCGAAATTTGCATATGACTGTTATTAGCCATCATCGCGCATGTTTTATTCAGAGAGCATATGTTCTTATGGTGAAAATAAGAACCACAAAAGGATGTTCACGACTGAATCGGCGAAAGTGACGCGGTTCGAGTGAAAAGCACCTCCTCTGGACCTTCATGGCTCTGAATTTAGAAATTCACCCCGATGCTTTGCTGTTGAATCAAGCGAGCAGAGCAGGGAAAACTCCAGAGGAAAGCCGTATTTTAAAAGCGAAAGATTACAAGCTGCCTGTGTTTACAAGGTACCTAGAAGGCACCAGTAAAGACAGCTTTCACTTTGTTCAAGTTGTGTCTCCTAGCTTTGGTCGCAGAGCACACCCGGAAGAGAGCTGTGTAGCAGAAAGAAAGACCATGGATAAAATTATCAACGCCGTTAACAACATGAAACCTAAACCACGATTTTTACTTGTACATGGAAATTACACCAATGCTAATCCTGATGAGAAGGAATATTTTCCGCAGCTAGAGAGTTTTAAGTCATCGTTTGAATGTCTCAGTCCCGAAGTACCGGTTGTGTGTGTCTGTGGTCGCTCTGACTGCGGCGACCCACCGACTTTGGGATCCGTTGAAGCGTATCGGGAAACATTTGGCGACGATTGGTTCGCTTTCTGGGTCGAGGGAGTACAATTTTTAGCCCTCAACACCACGTACTACAAAGATTCGAGACCCGAGGTGGAAGATTTCAAAGCGGAGCAGCGAGAATGGCTGGAGTCAAAATTATTGGAAGCTCAAGTCAATCCACCACAGCAAATAATCCTTCTTCAAACTATACCATGGTTCTGCAAGACCATGGACGAAGCAAACGATGCGAATAACATCAATGTTGATGCCCGTCAAGAAATCACCCCGAAACTTAACGAAGCCAATGCGAAATACGTGTTTGCGGGTCATTCAAATAGAGTTGGGAAGGACAACAGCTTAGAAATAATTCAAACGAATTCGCTGGGAAAAGCACACGAGGAGGAAAGTCCAGGGTTTCGTGTTGTTAAAGTACACCCAGAGGGCGTTTTACATAAATTTTATCTCGTGGACAACTCCCCTTTAGATCTTGTTGATTTGGAATTTTAATCTCTTTTAATCTCTTTTTCTTTTCAGCTGCACGCGGGTAGGCGACTCCGCGGGTTTTGGGGGGTATTGATTAAATGTAGTATTCTTCAACATAATGACAACGATCAAGTTGTTAACATTTCTATCAAGAGGATGGAGATGGCAATTTGGAATTTATTTCAAATCGATAAATTTGTGATACAGTGTGAAAGAAAACGTCAGTAACAATAGGTCCACTATTTTTTACGGCGGGTACGTTATCGTGAAAATAAACTTGCAGTAGTTCACTTTCAAGAAACACTGAATTGTTTCTATCTCAGAGCAGATAGTCAATTATTTAGTATCGAAGTGTTTCTATCTCAGAGTAGATAGTCAATTATTTTGTATCGAAGACCAGTCATTGTAGCTGCTACTTTCTTAAGTGCGCACAGTGGCAAAAGCATACAAACATTTTTTTGTTTCTTGGTTCCCTTTCCACTACAATGGATAACCTGCTGTAAAGTTTCATTTTGCATACTCATTTCTGTCGAGTCCCGTTTCACTAGTTCGATCTCACTGGACGTTTTCAAAGTAATTTCCAAGTCGTGAAATGTGTGGTTCAGTTTCAATGTGTTCTCTAGTGGCCGATCACAGCAATCCCTTGAACCGGCTTGACTCCTGTCAGATAACAATTGTCATCCATTAGTGCTTTCGCCTACTCGTAGGGTCTTTCATAAAGCCAACATGGTGAGCTGTCTTCGTGCAAGTAACAAGAGATATCAGAAGCGCCGACTAACCGCTTAAAAGTGTTAGACTCTTAAGGCGCACTTTCATTTGAACCAGCTCAGCAGCATTGCAATAAGAGACGACGAGAGTTTTCTCTCGTTTGGCACAGCAATTGTAGGGTTATTAATTGCTGTAAGCGTGTAGAACTGGGCTTAACATTGAAATGCACGCGTGTTAACGACATGGCTGTGAAGTTACGCGTCCACAGGCCCGGCGGGCGGCCTCTTGTTTTACGATAGACCTTTTCACGGCAAACGACGCCATAATGATTTGGGGCAAGGGACAAAAGCGGCTTGAATTACAGTGAACGTACGGGATTTTGACCGCCTCTGAACCTCTGTCCTTCCAATCAAAACTGTGTGAATTGCCACGAAATCAGAAACGACATGAGAGGATTCATCATTCCAATTTGCGTACGTCATACATCCTTTATTGGCCTAATTTTCTGTTGGATGAATGATAATGATGATCATCAAGTGCCCTCTACTAGTAGTAGGTGGGCGATCATGTATCTCCAGCTGTTCCGATCTTCCGCTCTTCGTACACATCCATCATAGCTGTGCCCTGAACCATTCTTTGATGTTTTTCATCCAGCTAATTCGTAGTCTCCCCCGTTCTCTCTTCTCTTCAATTTTGCCTTTTAGTAACAATTTTTGGATCGACGTAGCTCTTATTACGTGTCCGAAATACTGGCCTTTTTTTTCTTTTCTTTATTGTTGGTAGTAATAATCTTGTTGTATTTTCCATCTTTAAAACTTGTTCATTGGTTCAATTATGTTCCGTCCATGATACTCTCAGCATTTTTCTAAACACCCACATCTCAAAAAGCCTCAAATTTACTTTCGATGGTTTTGGTCGTAGTCCACGTTTCGCAACCATGTAGTAATGTGTAACACTGCAATATTTTTTTCCTTGTTCCTTATTAATGTTTCTTGATTTAAGTGCTCTTGACATTTCATGGAATGCACCTCTTGCTAGCTCTATTGTTCTCTTTACTTCCTTCTCATATCTCCCATCTGCAGTTAAGAGTCCTCCTATTTCCGCCATGATTCGTTCCCAGTCCTAGAATTCATTACAGTGCACCACCCGACCGTGCGTGACTCGGGTGACTGCAGACTGGACATGCGTAGTTCTTGGTTACTTTGCGTGGTTATATCTACATCATTTGATCCGAACAATACCTCGCTCAACACTGAGAAGTGAGTGCTGGTCAGTGGTTGATTGGGTTAGCTGTTACTCCAGATGGGGTTCGTTTTAGGCGCCATCTTTATGGACGTCACGAAAGCTTTTTGCGTAGATATCTCCTCACTGCAGTTATTATTTCATACCACTTACGTGACATATAACACGTGGCTTGCTTCTTCGGGAAGTGTAACCCGTAGGCGCTTTATTTGAAAAAAAAATATTCGCCGCGTTATCATTCCGAAAAGAGGACATAACTTCTAAAACCCAGGGTACGTAGATTCGTTTGAGCTAATGGAAAGAAAAAGTAAATTAATACAAATTAACATAAACTAGAGGCATATCTGCGTAAACTCGGAGTCGTTTTTCGTGAATTCTAAGTATTTTGTAAACGTTTTCGTCGGAGGTCTACCGCCAACGGTGTGTGCGTTTATATGAAGTTTGAGCGTACATGTATTAAACGTCGTATAATTCATGCTTTCAGCGACGACATCGTCGATGAATCAAGAACCACTGGTAAAGCCATGTGCTCGTAACGACACATTCTGTGCGTGCGCGTTAGAAGCTTGAGGGCGATTTGTGACTGAACGTAAAAAAAAGAAAAGGAAACCCAAATTATAACTTACGCGTTCCCCCATGGATGTCCCAGTAAAACATGATATTTGGCTGGCAGGCTACCAAAAACCACAAGGCTTTTACTAACAAGGAGCCTCCCTGGTCGGACAGAAGAAGACAATGCAAATGATGATGGCAAAAGTAATTGAAGCAAAAGTTGATATTTCTACTTCCAGGTTGCGATGGTTGTCCCATCTTCCCAAAAAAATCAAACCCAGTGAGAAAGTCCCCCATAAAGTTTGGTTGTGACTAAAATGGATCCGCCAAAATCAGGTTGGACGCTTTATGACGAATACATAACAGAGAACGATGACTCCAAAATCAGGTTTTCGTTTCACTTGAAATCATATGAAGTGTGTCTTACTTCACACTTCAAAAGAAAGACTGGGAAAAAAAACTCAAACATCGGTGCGTGGAACACGGGCTAGAAGTATACGGTGTGTTAACTACATCGGTAGTCTGGTGAAGTGACGTTGAAAGAATCGGAAATTTTTAAGGTACATATTGCCCTATAAGGTACTTAGATTAGTCATCGTTCTCTTTTGTGTGTTCGTCATAAAGTGTCCAGCCTGATTTTGGCGGATCCATTTTAGTCACAACCCATAAAGTTTACTCGGTCCCTTGTAATACAACTCAAAATGAAAGGCGAAAGGTTTAAAGCTGTATCGGCAGGATGGGATATACACTTTGACTTTTCAGAAGCTTTATTAAACAACACACAGGTTCTCGAGGAGATCAAGGAGTTCGACCTAATAGTCTATGACGGTAGGGTGGAAATTTCACCTGTTCCTCCCAACTGGCAGTTTTCTATCAAACCGTTGGTGCCCATGCCTGTATCGTATGTTCTGCAACTTACGCTGGCGGTGAGTTCTCAGACAAAATGTCATTTCTACACTGAACGAGTCATAAATTTGTTTGCATACCTCTCCACCCAAGCTTTGATGGGCCTCGCAGTTAGCAGACAATTTGAGGCATTGAAAGTCAAGTACGACGTCAAACCCGACAAAAGCTTCGGGGAGACCGTTGGCGACGCTGAAATGCTTTTAATCACCGCTGATTTCTCACTGGAGTATCCACGGTCTCTATTGCCAGGTACGAAAAAGTGGTTTTGATCTCCATGTGGATTGTAGCTATTGGACCATTTATACTAACAGTTTACTAGATTTTGCTGAGAGCATCCAGTGACTCTGCTGCCGAATGGAATATCGATACCTTGGCACACGACATTCGTAGTAAGGTTCCAAAATTAATAAAACGATAGAAAACCAAACTATTCACCTATAATGTAGTGATGTTGATGTCCGGCTGGGCTCGTCGGAAAATTTCCTTCAAAAATTCGAAAATTTCCCCGGAAATTTCCGTTCTCATCTTTCAAGGGGGCAATCTCGGCGGGACCGGTTCAAGCTTCACTTGCGGAAACCCATAAAAGGTACTGGTAAATAGAAGGCGTTCATGACGCGCGATTCTCAAAATGACCGAATCGGATAAATCGATGCCAAGCACGTCCGACTAGTCTCAACTGCTATCATTTTCCCGCCCGCAACGCTAAGCGATGGCTGGATGGCTTAGAAACGAAGGCATGGCAGGTTCCTGGTTCAACTGATCAGTAATATGGAGGGGTTAAGGCTCGGTAAGGTCACCAATGGATTGAAATTGGAACATCGAGCACGTAGCTCAATCTCGTACGGCTATCTTAAGCTAGGTCCCTATTAAGGCGGTACAACTTAGTGACTTTTGTACCTCACGCTTACCGAGTCACTTAAAAACCGTGTACATGTTGTATACAACTGCATGCCACCATTGTACATTTAGACTACTATATATCGATGTCACCCGTAGCGAAATGGAATTTCAAAAATCATGTCTCGGTCAAAACAAGCAATAGCACCTGATTGGAAAACCATTTACAATACCCAAATCTCATGTAAGTAATACTAAACCCGTTGGCACCGAAAACCAGCGAAGGGTGAACAAAATCACAAAGCAAAATTTTGTTCTGAGATTAATGCTACCTAAAATCTGGATCAAGGATTTTCTTCCCTACTCTTTTTGTCGCACAATAGAAAACAAAACTAATGTTCATCTTTTCTCACTGTTCTAAGAAAAAAATTCAAAAGTATAGACCGAATTCATAAATGGCGGCGAATAAATTATTCTTTTGTCTTAATGCTAATTTTCCTCACTAGCCTCGTTAGCATGTAAAAATTGAAAACAAGTTTTGCTTTAAAGTGAGGCTAGTGAAGAAAATTAGCTTAGAGAGAAAAGAATAATTTGTTAGCCGCCATTTATAAATTCGGTCTATTCAGTACCACAACTACTTGGAAGCCATGAACTCATGCACTGATCACTTTGTTGTGATTCTTAGCGATTTGATTCATCTTTGCATCAGTCATGTCGAAAAGAATGTAAATACGTGGGTGTCATCAGGATTTCCATCTGGCTCACCTAAAGAACAAGAGAGACACCGTTATTAGATATGACGAGCTGAAAGAGATCGAAAGCAATGCAACTAGTGAAAATGTGTTAAAATTAATTTATAGCCGTAATCCTTCGGAGTCTGATCGACCGCGACAGAACGTCAAAGTTTAATTGAGAGGAATCATTTCAAGTAGTGTAGATATTATGGTAATAAGTAACAGTGAAATACCATAACAGCTTTAAAAACTCACCCGATGGAACTATACATATGATCTAACGTGCGCATGCGTAGAAAGGAACAGGAAGGAATATGCATTGTGGTTTAAAAAAAAAGTTACAAAGCTGTCATAAGAGAACAGTCATGCTTAGAACAGATTTCTTGGTAGCTTCCTTCAAAAGAATATTTTAATAGTAGCTACCAAGAGGGGGCACTATTCATTGAGGTTATACTCGTAGAGTACCAGTGGAATATTTAACACACCTTACATATTATCTTGACCAATCTCTTCCAAGCTATCAAAGGCGACGTCATCTCCAATGAGGACAAATGGGGCCCAAAAAAGGGGATCTCTAAATTTCTCTGAGCGTGTCAGAGCAGCTGTAGCCTGGTAAAGAGCCTCACTTGTTTTTTTCCGGAGCTTCAAATGCTGGTAGAAGCTGCGCATAAACTCGATGGTGGCCTTGTCATCGATGGCCCACAGTGAAGCGAGGACTGACCTCGTACCAGCACCAAGAAATGCTCGAGCGATACCAATGACACCCTCAGCTCGAATGTGGCCTCTTGCACTATGACAGCAGCTGAGAACGACAAGTTTGGCTCGCACTTTAGCATTCTGTACTTCGGCCATTGTGAGCACAACATCTTCTTCGTCAAGTATTGGCTTGCGTTTTTGAGGAGGAGGAGCGAAAGCAATTTCGCCTGTTTCGGAATTCCCGTGGGCTGCAATGTGGACTAAAGCTGCTTTGCCTAGCTCTTCTAGAAAACGAGCCTTTGTCGCTTCCTGTCCGATAAGAGGCTTAACTCCAACCATCTTGGCTATTTCTTGAGCCTCTTTGTTGGCTTGTTCTAGTCTTTCTACAAATTGTGGTTCTTGTCTTCCTTTGAGTTTCACCCAGCCAACGTCTGGATCTCCAACAACCACAGCTCCCATCTGATTATGATATTCAGATGGACACTCAAAAATTTCTTTCATTATTGACAAGGACGGCAACACTCGTATTCTATGTTTCTCTGCCAGACTCTCGTTGTTTTCGTCTCGAAGGGCCGCGAAAGGGACCCTATGGAGTTCCTCATCTGGAACAATTATGAGATCTTTGGCAGTTTGATCGTGGAATGCGCAGCCCAGCAATACATCATAAAGTTTCTCCAGTGCACTTGGTCTATCTGTTTGAGTGATACGCTTAGAAGGAGGGCAATCTGTTAGGTTTTCCTCCAAGTCTTCCATTCCTCGCAATTGGTCGATTTTTTCATTCTTGTCTCTACGTTGAGCTTGCCTCGACAGAAAGGAGCGATCTTCGCATTCCACAGCCTTAATGTTAACGCCAATTTCAACAAGTGCTTCACTCAGCAGATTCTTCCACTCGGTTGCTTCGCCCACGAACTTGGGATTACCGTTCGACTGAAAGCTCCATACTATCACATTTTCCTTTCCTTTTCCAGAAAGAGCATAGTATACGATGCGACCTTCTAGACGTGAAACGACTTCACGCATCTTCGTTCCACTGAGGTTTTCCCTTCTTACTCCTCTTGGGTCTTGCTGGCTGTACAACACCACCATCATGTCAGCAAGAGCCGCGGACCGCGCACGCTCTGTGACCAGTAGTGCGTCTTCGTCTTTTTCTTGCTGGAGGAGACACTGGGTATAGAGACGGTAAGCGCTGGCCTGTACGTCACTTAAAGAAATTTTGTACTCGTCTTTCTCAAAGAGAAGTCGTCTCACTTCAGCATACAAGGTAGTACACTGTTCCAAGTGATCGCAGGCCAGTTCAAACTTCTGGAGCTTTGAATAGGAGATGCCAAGGTCGAAGTGGCACGAACCGCTCTTGTCTAAGCTTCCCATCCTCTCAGCAAAACTCAAAGCCTTTTGCTGCAATTCAGTAGCCTTTGTCAGATCTTTTAATTGCCAATACACCTTGCCAAGATTTAAGTAGCCGATCATTTCACCATCTATTTCTCCTATAGAGTTTGAAATAGAGATTTGCTTCTCATTGTGCTTAATGGCTTGTTTGTAATTTCCAATGCGATAGTTGACCATTCCGATATTGCCGTGGGCCGTTGCTTCTCCCTGTTTTTCCCCCAAATCTTCACAAAGCGAGAGATGTCGCAAATGGCATTCAAGCTCTTTTTGGTGATTTCCAATGCGGTTGTACGCAGTTCCTTGGTTTCCAAGCATCTGTCCCTCCATTCGCTTGTCCCCGACGGCTTCAGCATAAGGCACGGCTTTCTCGTATATCTTCACAGCTTGTGAATACATTCCAAGGGCTTGATAGGCATTTCCCAAATTGGCGTATGAGGCACCTTCTAGTGGCTTGTCTCTGATATCCAGGGCAATATCAAGGCTTTCATGATAACATTCAATTGCTTTGCTGTAATTTCCAAGCTCGAAATGAATGTTTCCCACCTTCTCGACCGACCTTCCCTCTCCTCCTTTGTTCCCCAATTCCCTGTTGATAGCCAGATTGAATCTGTGATGCTCCAACGCCTTTTCAAAGTCTCCGCGGGAATAGTAGATGCTTCCCAAGTAGGCGTTGGCTAGCCCTTCTGCAGCCTTGTCACCGGTTGATTTAGAAATCTCCAAGAACTTTTTTTGCATCTCTAGAGCTTCTTCGTAATTGCCTAAGGATCTGTGGGTGTTTCCTAGAAAACCGTAGGCAAAGCCCTCGGTGCTCTTATCGCCAATTTCTATCGAAAGCTGCAGCAATTTTTCCAGATTTTTTTGTGCTTCCCTATTTTCTCCCAGAGAATACTGCGCTCTTCCAATTCTTCCAATAGCATTTGCTTGTGCTGCCTTATTCTTCAGCATGTTTGCGATAGACAACTGGGCTTCATAATACTCAATCGCTTTTCTTGTTTGTCCACGACAATGATAAACATTTCCAAGGGACCCCATTGCATTTCCCTCGCCAAGCTTGTTGCCGGTCTTTTTGTAGAGTGTTAGCTGCTGTTGATAAAATGCAAAAGCCTTGGTATAATCTCCTTTGGAAAGATAAACATTGCCGAGGTTTCCACAAGCTTTTGCCTGACTCTCCTTATCCTCGACTTCCCTGGCCTTCGCAAGGTGCTTCTCATTGTGAAAAATGGCCTCTGGATACCGTCTAGTCTTGTAGAAAACACTACCCAGCCCACCATGGGACTCACCGATCGCCAACTCATCTCCGACGACCTCAGCAACGGTGAGACTTTCCCTGAAGTATCTAATTGCATTTTCGCTGTCACCAAGGTCACTCCAGGTGACACCCAGATTGTGTAGACATTTCCACTTTTGCTTTTGGTCTCCTGTTGTGGAATTTGCATCCAAGGACTTCGTATGAAATTCAAGACCTCTTTGTAAGTCTCCTAACTTGGAATAGGCACTACCAACACAAGCATAAGCCAATGCTTCGAGATTTTTACGACCAGTTGTTTTAGAAAGGGAAAGACACTTCTGGCCGTAATCAAGAGACTTCTCGTAATCATGCAAAGAGAGAAACACGTCCGCGAGCTCGCCACAAACCTCGGCCTCCACGATTTCGTTTGATGCTCCCTGAACCTTTAATAATGCTTGTTCTAGTAATTCTGCAGCTTGTTGAAAATTGTTTGAATGCTTTTCTCTGACAAGAAGCTCGCGAGCACTTGAAAGAAGAGTCGAAAGTTGATCTACCTGCTCTGCTTTCTTTTCTGTTAAGAAATTAATGTTAATTAATTAATTAAATTAATTAATTAATTATTAAATAAATTAATTAATTAATTAATGAATTAATTAACAGCATTCTGTTAAGACGCACCTTCCGTTAGCTCTTCACTTATATGCCCTTGGGAACTATTAGCATCATTTCGTCTGGTTTCCATGTCTCTATAAAATATTCATAAGCGTTGTTAAGAATGAAGCATCTTCGCTTTTCGATATATTATTTCACCGTATTTCAATGAGTTTTTGATGAGTTTTTTGTTTCATTTCTTCAGAAACGAAAACGATAATATTTGATACAACAATTAATGACTTTGTTGTTTCATTTCCCCAGGAACGAAACGGTAATATTTTGTCTTCAGGGGCCGGAATCATTTCGGAAATGGCAATATAAGCATGTTCCACCACAGGTAACCCAAGCTCGATATATGAGTTATGGGGAAAACGGTTTTTCTCAAAATTCAAAAAATATTAACGATTTAAAACAAAAAATTGCTTACCTTGCTTCAGTCTTGTGTTTCTTTTTCTCTGGTACGGTTTCTGGGTCCATTAAGCGCGATTTAGGTGGTTGTTGGTTCCTCTCCTTTTCCCTCCATATGTATCTTTCCCAAGGTTGGTGACTGGACGAAGCCGCCGAACCGAGATCACCGAAGGAAAAGGGCCGTAAATTCGTTCCCAAGGTTTCGATCGCCTGGAAACTCCACGTAGATCACGGACGATACCTCTGCTACCCATTCGTCGTCTTCATTCGAGGCGCTTGTACACCGAGAAGGAATTAAGGGGCAAACTCTGCAAACATTTGCTTCGAGAGCCATGGGATGAAGCTTTATTCACAACCCGCGTTCCCCAAACCGTTGGAAGATCTCAGATTACCAACACTCGTTGTGAGCAAAAGACCGTCACCTTAATTCCTATTCGGTGTACAAGCGGCTCGAAAGAAGAAGACGAATGGGTAGCAGTGGTATCGTCCGTGATCTACGTGGAGTTTCGAGGCGATCGAAGCCTTGGTAGCGAATTTATGGCTCTTTTCCTTCGGTGATCTCGGTTCGGCGGCTTCGTCCAGTCACCAACCTTGGGAAAGATACATATATAGGGAAAAGGAGAGGAACCAAAAACCACCTAAATCGCGCTTAATGGACCCAGAAACCGTACCGGAGACAAAGAAACACAAGCAAGGGAAGCTATTTTTTATTTTAAATCGTAAATAGGTTTTGAATTTTGAGAAAAACCGTTTTACCCATACAAATCCTTATATTTCTACCTTGCGTAATAATTGCCCCCGCAGGGTCTTGGCCCAGAGGCCAAAACACGAGGAGGCGTAATAGCAGTCCCCGCGTATTTAGGAAGATTCTGAAATCTGATATATCTTTCGGTTTGGTAGTACGGAAAATATCTCGATTTGAGGAAACTAGGCGCGCAAGGTGGTACCGGTTAATTTTCAGCAAGCGCGCACGGTGGTCTCGGGTAACTTTTTCAGTTTTAGCAACGACACGCTTGATCGAGTTTACTTGTAGGACGTCCGAGCAGGAGTCAAGTACGAGCCAAGTTCGAGTCTGGTTCCAACTTTTGTTTTGTTTTTTTTTTTTTTTCTCTTCTTTTTATCTCGTCTGATTGTTATTCTCGTAATGATGTGCAAGTAGTAAACGGAAAAATTAACTTTCAGGTTTTCAACATTTTTCATCATCTATCGCTAGAGCCATTTAATATCACTGTGGAAAGATATGCGACATCCCTTTGTGTTCATAACTTTCCTAAGAAGATTAAGACCTGTAGTTGCATACACCTGAAGCAGAGATACCATTTCCTCGATGGACGGCGATGAAGTATTACATGTCTGGCTAATTAGACTTAAGACCACCAAAGCGCCATCTTGTTACGCGGGGGCAGATTTAGTGAGAACGATTACTAGTATAGTAATAGTACAGATACTCATATATCGAGCTTGCGCTACGGGGTAGATTTAGTGATAACTATTGCTAGTATAGTAATAGTACAGATACTCATGTATCGAGCTTGCGCTACCTGTGGTTCTAGCTAAAAGAAATAAACTGGTGAGCACAGACATGTTGTTCGGCAATCGCAAAAAAGATCGTAACCGTCATAACGAGTACGTCACGAAAGGAAGCTAATATTAATCAGAGATTAGGAGTTTCCACAACGGGATTGATTCTGCTGCTCTTGCGGTCAGCTCGCTCGCGATGAAAAAGCTATGTTCGTCTATTAATACCGATTGCTTCTTGCTTTACCAAACAGGATATATACTTATTTCGCTGATTCCTTCGCCTCAAAAGAGAGGAACCCACAATTTCGCTTTAGCAGAAGACAGTGCCTAAGACTTAAAATATTTTACTCGTTTGTTATAACTAGACCCTCACAGAAAACCAACTCGTGAAATCTTACCGCTTTACAAGTTCCTGTCTGATTCCTGTTTGTGAGGATCGTGATTTGACGCATGGGTAAATATTCCCTTTCCGTGTCTTCCGAGAAACAACGCCCGGGACTTTCCCGAAAGTGACGTCATGCGAAGTTTGATTAAAATGAACATCGTCCTGATTAGGGGACGGACCATTATTTTTTTGAGGGAGGAGGAGGAGAAGGAGGAGGAGAGCGGTTGGGCAATTACCAAAAAAAAAAAAAATCCTGCAGAGCAAAAACCGGGTGGGCCTTGGGAAAAAAATTAAGCAAGGGCTTTATGCTATCCAGGTCGTGTACTTGACCTTGTTATAAATTCTTGCACAAGATATTACCCCACCGAAAAAGATAATGAACAACCTAATGGTGAGAAAAAAAAAATCATGTTCCAGAAAATTGCCCAACTCCTACCCCTCCCCCCTCAAAAAATTAAATAATTGTGCATCCCTAAGGTCACTGTTTTCCTGTACCAAGACAAGTATTTTTACTCATTTTACTTCGTTAACGCGTGATAAAGTTCTGAACGGACGACGATATGAAACACAGAGCAAATTCAGCAGTTGAAATGTAACCTACAATGGTAACGATACTGTCTATTTCGATGATGGAAGGGAGGGAGGGGATGGAATGAGGGAGGGAGCGAGGGAGGGGGGATAGGGAATTCAACTTCCCTTTCTGAAGGAGAAGAGTAAATAAACGGCAATCTCTTTCGTGACGGAAGAATAAGACTAATCTTTGCTAGCTTTGTTTACTTAACAACAGGCGTGATAGCTTTGTTCATTACATATTACAAGTGAATATCAGTGTGATGAAGCTGTTACTAATCAAAATGGCTATGAGCCATCATCTGAAAACAGTGGCAATTTTGATGCCACTGAACTGAGTTTTTAATCCATAGGTCATAACATATTCATATATCAAGCTAGAGAGGCGAAAATTGAATTTAAAGCCGGCCACTGGCATTGTTAAGAAATAGTACAAAACTCAACGGTAAGAGAATCATAAGGCGATGCGACACCATGGAAAACACTCATGAAGTCATCTTTGTTTGAGACGTTACCACGAGGAAAGTACCACTCCCTTTCCGATCACCAAAGCTAAGCTTAGTACTGGATGCATGAAGAAGTAACAAAATCCCTGTATTTTGGGTTCTCGTTAATTTTTCTTTCCTATTTTTTTGTTCGTAGTTTTCCCTGCCAATATCAGTGATTTTCCTCCCCTTGTATTTACTTTTCGACAGCTTATTTGTCTTTGGCTTTATCGTCGCCGGCTTAGCCCATCCATTGCCCCAATTGCAAGTGACAAAGTGTTAGGAGAGTTTGACCACTCCTTGATGTAAAGTTGTATATATACATATCCTTGTTGAGATCTAAAACTGATTTTCAGTTAGGCATTTACAAACGTAGGTTCTGGAGTTCATTTCGGGTGTGGGCTTTGAATTTTGTTTTATTTTGTTTTGTTTTGTTTATTGGTTATCTTTTTTAGCTATCCTACAAACATCTTCATTCCTTCATTGCACTAAAAAAATCCTACAACCAGAGGATCGAAAATACTCACACGAGTCGTCCACTGGCACCAATTGGTATTGAGATGACAATCCACCGGTATTCCAGTATTCCTAAACTGAGTAGGGGTGTATTCCGCTCGTCTATTGGTACCAATAGTACCATTGGTACCAATAAAACAAGCTGACAATCCATTGGTACTCCATTAGTGCTATGCATCTCATTATGGGGACTGTCAATATTTACCGATGCTTCAAGCTGACTAGGGATGCATTCTACTCGTCCATTGGTACCAATGGTACGATTGGTACCAATAAAACAAACTGACAATCCATTGGTATTCCTTTGGTTCAATGCATCTCATTTTTTTTCCGACGCAGTAAAATGGTGTGAATTAACAGTTTAATTTCTTAATCTGCTTGAAGCATGTCGGAAAGAGAAAGAAACTTAAGATGCGCTTTGATGTGACTGCTTATAGTGCGGCCTAGCGGCGTAAATAGTGCGAATGGGCAAATTACCTGCCTGATTAAGTCACATATATAGAAAAGACGCAACACTTAAACGGTTCAAAATTTACAGGAAATTAAAGAATACGAACGAAACTAGTGCGTACAAATTCTTTGCAAGCAGGGCAAACATTGGCTCATTGAGAGAAGTTACTCCATAGGCTTTTTGTGAAAAAATGAAGATTGTTGAATACAGCTTAATGTTTGCAAACATTTCTGCAAATACAAGAAATGGAGAAAACAAATAGACAAATTCTTTGTCTAATTTTGAACGAAGTAAACATAACTTATAATTAGCATTGGCTGGGTAGTGACATGGAGAAGATTTTGTTTTGGCATGCATTTCATATTGCTATATATCATCTAAGAGAACTGACATTCGAGAGCTTTTAGGTCTAAAATAATTGCATTTATTTGTATTTAACTCTAGCCGAAGGGGAGGGGGAGGACTGGCACTAGTTTATTTCTTTGTCATGCGCTCTACGCAGTTCTTTCGCCATGTGCTTTAACAGATCGTTACTTCGCTGCCCTCCCTTCCCCCCCTTTTTAGTTTTCTTTTTTTTTGTTGTTGTTGTTGTTGTCACGTTTTTCCATGTATTCCTGTTTTGTACATTTGCTGTATCTTTACCGTCTCAGTTGGGTAAATGTTATTAAATGGAAGGGTTCACTTCGGAGCCCTTCCCTGTTTACCCCAGACTTGATTGTTGTAGTTTATCTATTTACATTCGTAGAGAGTTAAAAAAGGCAGAGAGGAAGCTCTTCAAGGTACTGCTACTGATACTGCTAGTACAGCTTGGCACTGTGTCTTCCATATGGTACTTATTGAAGCATCCATTTTGATTTTTTTTTCTCATTGTTCTTTGTTAATTGTACGCCTAGTTTAAGCCTTTTTATCCTAACTAATGATTTTTTTCCACATTTCCTACTTGTGTGCTTTGTTGGTAAATTTAATTGTTTTGCCTTTGACAGCATTTTTTTCTATAGTCATTTATGTATTTTGAGGTAGCCCTTTACATAACAGTCGCAGCCGTTTTTTGGATATGTCACGCGTGACATCCAAAAAACGGCTGCGAGGGAGACTACTTTATAGGACGGACATCTCGAAATGATCCCTGCCGTTCACAATGAACACTGGCTCCCCAGTAAGAACATTTCGCGGAGAAAGATTCAAATATTTTCGCTGGGATTCTATCTCAAAGATATATGTTGGAGTCTCGGATAGGGAGAAAAAGAGTCCATGACAACAGCAAATAATGCATGCCCTTTCTGTAGCGTGACAGGGCACTAGAATCACTTCCAAAACACGCGTAACTAAGATGGTGGTAGTTGAGGTCTCTCTAGTGTTACTAGCTGTAACCTCCGCTC
>BLFK01000535.1:544369-569369 GCA_014634185.1 Astreopora myriophthalma
AACTTATGCGAGGATAAAAGAAGAACGTTCCGGCGTGGTTTTCGTTGCTTTAGTACCTCCGATACAAACGTGTCCTACCTCCTTAAAAAGATTTACTATTTGATGAAATATGTCGTCATTGGGTAAAGAAGCTACGTAGCTCTGCCTTCACCACTAGCCAAGGCAGTGCGATTAATGTCGTGTTTTCGCAGGTTACATTCCTTCGTTCCTTGCTTCTAACATCAAAGTAGTAGAGTGGTTACCACAGAATGACCTTTTGGCTCACAAGGACATCCGGGCTTTTATCTCCCACATGGGACACAACAGTTTTTACGAGTCGGCATATCATGGGGTTCCTGTGGTAGCTGTTCCTTTGTCTGCAGATCAGCCAGTAAACGCCAAGAAAGCTGAACGCTTGGGGTTTAGCGTGACTGTGGATCATAAAACCACTGATGCCCAAAAAGTGTTTGAGGCAATTGAAATTGTTATTACAGAACCAAGGTATTTCTCTTTTTTTTCTGTGACGTTTAGTTAGAACCGCGGTTCTCTTGCACTACTTCGCTCCTTGATTCGCCTACGAAAACAATTCCTCAACCAATCAGAGCCGGGTTTGACTTACTCGCACTACACGTTTTCCCGCGCTCAGCGCAAGCCGCACGAGTCTTATACGGTTCTGATTGGTCAGTCTACGTTTGACTTGATTGGCCAAAGTGATGACTTCGAGTTTATTTTACTTCACTGAACAGACATGCACGTAATTGGATGCACGCTGATTATGATAAGCGTCAGGAAGTGTCCCTTTGCTCTTCCGTTCAACTTCAACATCAATTGTGTCCAGAAATAGAGGAAATAAATGTCACAAGATGTCCCCCAAACTGTGCTTTTCAAGTAAGCATAAACAGTTGCATTTACCCTCCCCTAAAAATAACCCTATGCTAGCCCTAAGCTTACTGTTAGAAATAGACACTAGACGCTTAGACTCAACGGGATACTTCGTGATGGATATCAGAACTGAACGTGCATCTAATTACGTGCATTTTATTACGTGCATTTTTTAGTGTAATAACGAAGGCTAATGAGGGAGTGGAAAATAAGGGGTTCGTACATTTCAACGAAGCAGAGTTGAGACGATTTTTCTCCTTCAGTTTTAAAGAAAATGCGATGCACTTCTCTCGTCTTATGAAGGACCGTCGACGCACTCCTCTTCAAGAAGCGGTAGACTGGATAGAGTATGTACTGAGACACGGTGGAGCGCGGCATCTCCGAGCTCAAGTATTTGACATCCCCTGGTATCAGTACTACTTACTTGACGTCATAACTTTCCTTGTTGCCATAGTTGCCTTGGTTGTCATGGCGATAACGATGATTTGTAGATGCTTATGTCACCCCTGTTGTAAAAGGAGTGGAGCCAAACCTAAGAAGGAGTGAAATGCCACAAACATAAATGCAGTGGCGGATCCAGGACTTTTGAGTGAAGGCAGCATGGCTGAGGTGACAGAATATCAGCTGATCGCTCATTTTATACACTGTAGGCTCTCAAGACAACTCGGTTTGACTAATATAGTGAAACTAAGTTTCTTTCTGTTTATTTGTATTGTTGATACTTTTTAAGCTTGAACACCCCCCCCCCCGCACCACAAAAAAATGGGAGTGGCTAGGCACCCAATTCACCCCTCCCCTGGATTCACCCCTGAGATGGATGTATGTTTGTAGTTTCTTAATCAAGTTTCCCTTGTCTTTTTTGCACCACAGCATCGTACTGCTCTTTTTTGCCCTTGACAACCTCCAATTCTGTTGGACCGAATTTGGGTCGCCGCTTCATTGTTGCAAGGTTTAAGGTCCATGGTTCCGTTGTCTGAATTTTTCCGAGACAATAGAACAGTACAGAAGTCCATAAGTGGGAGCTTCCGTCTACTCAATAGACCTTATTCGCATTCTCAGTATTGGACTGGAACGAGCATACAATGGAGGCTCATGCGGGGAAAACAATTTGCATCTGAAAAGATTCCCCCGCATCAGCCTCTATTCCATGCTCGTTTCAGTGCATCCGTGAGAATACGAATATTGTCTATTGGGTACATACACCAACACAGGAGTATTTTGGGAACGACATTTCGCGTAAGAAGCATAGACAGGCACGTTCATCCAATCAAATGGCTTAGCATGGCAGCAATTGACAGCTCATTATTTATGCCATGTCATTTTCGCACAAAGGAGAGTGCTTGCCATGCCGCCGTCTTGGATGACGAAAATAGGGGAGGGGAGGGGTAGGGGAACTTTGTAAGGCTACACAAGGCATGTTGGGAACTATTGCGCCATTTTTCCATTTTGTCGGGGAGGAGAAATCAGAAATGAAACGTATTTTAAGACTGGGTAGTCTGTGGCAAGCCACTAATTACAGGCTGATCAAAAGAAATCATTTGCATAAAAATAAAGTTCGATTCCCGGACGATTAATTTGGTACACCAAAATGGCCGACGTTTCTTTGTTTAGGAACAACAACATGGCCACCGTGCGCACGCTCCATATGGCCGCGGGTCACATGATCGAAAACACTCGGTGCAACGCAAAGCAACACAACACAATACAAATGTAGTAGGGCTGATAGTTCACAGTGACAGATTCTAAAATACCCCCTCACTTATTAGCATTTGAATAGAGTGTATTGTTATCTATGTCTCGTTCTTAAAGAGAAGAAGGCAATGTGTAAATAAGTGAACGGGTATTCTGAAATCGCTCCACGCGGGCAAAACGACCAGTTCTTGTTGTCGCAGGATGACGTTGCTTTTCCGACCTCATCGGCACGTGTGAGGTCGCACGCACGCCTCGTGTATTCCTGTCATGTACATGCCAATCCGTTAATGGGATTTGAATTCATGCAAGAAGCCATGTAACAAGTATTGGAGCACCAGGGCATTTGCACATGCGCAGACCTCATGTCTGAAAGAGAGGTAACGAGTAATGCTAACTCAGGGCGTTGTGCCTGAATGTTGTACCATGGCGATAACGCCTGAGATTTCGGCCCGAGGATCGCTTATGATGCTCCCTCTACGAGAGCTAATGCAGCAAGGGAGAGAAATGTCGGCCCAGGATATATTTGACATCGCAGTCATTGCGTACGTGTGCGCATAATGACAAAATGGCAAAAGCAGCAAGGCAATCTCCCGTTTCATACTTTAACCTATTTGCGAGGACCCAGTTGTTTCATAAGGCATACAACACTATCCACTGGATAAATTACTATCCATTGGATAACTCAATTGGTTTTGCTAGCGCTTATCCGCTGGGTAACGATTTAACCGATGGCAGAAGTCCATAACCCAGAAGCCTTAATCTGGAATGGAATGCGGCCCATCAGTTTACGGTATTATCTATTTTTAGAACAGCCGCTGCTAGATTTGCGCCACGATTTGCATTTAGCAAGAGCAATCCCTCTTGCGGCTCTTGATTGCGGACCAATGAGATGCGTTGTGGTTTTCAGGCCCAATCTGATTGGCCACAAGAGACACCCTCATAGTCTCGACCCTCATAGTCTTGTTCTAGACCCATCCTAGACCCTCATAGTCTTGTTGGCCATAATTTGGCGAGACCTCTATTCTAAATTTAGATAACACCGTAAACTATGGACCAAGGCCAAATGAGGCTGATCGAGTCTTCTCGGTTGTGGATTTCAGCCGGTGGGTAACATTATACAACTTTTGAAAAACCGAGGCCAGAGAGAAAATTCGCCGACAGAATTTTCTTTTCTTTTGCTATTACCTTCTTGTTTTAAGCAGAGGACTGGAGCGGTGTATTTGCTGGTAGAATGCGGGATTAGTTTTCGCTTGGGCCAGATATTTGTCACAAAGATGAGGGTCTCCCAGGGGTTTGGGGGAACAAGAGAACATGGCCAATTTGAACTAGGGAACAGGGGAACAAAGACAAAATATCGCAGGGAACAAGGGGACATAAACCATTTTAGGGATCAAAAAGCTGGGAACAAGTTCGGAATTAATTTTGGGAACAAGGAAAGACAAACGATTTTTTTTAAGGGACAAGGGAACGAGGGAACGAGGGAACAAGGATCCCTCCCGGGGGAGGCCCGTCATAAGTGGAAGGCGCGGCATACCCTATACACCCGGCGGGTACTCGATATATCCCTGGGTGGGGAGGTGCTGCGCGGCCCCTCATACCCTGACCCTGTTTAAGACAAATATCGCTGATTTTCCAACCCTATTTAAGACAGAATTCCGATTTTTGATACCCTGTTTAAGACATTATCAATGCCAAAGTCAACAGAAGTCAATATTAATTAACAAGAGCTTGTTGCTGTTTATCGTCCGAGAAAAGATATCCAGTTTAAGACAAAAATTGATAAATCGCCACCCTGATTAAGACAAAAAATGATAAATTCGATACCCTGTTTAAGACAAAAATCCCGAAAAACATACCCTGGCTGGCCGCACGTCCCCATTAAGCCCTTATAAGGGAGTACCCCCCCCCCGGGCCTATACACAGCCAGCTCTATTGCACTATTTCAAATAATCTCAATGCATCTCTGAAAGACATGCCAGTCTCTCCTTTATCTTCACTGAATAGTAATATTCAGTGTAGTAACTAGTGGAGAGTAGACCAAAATTGAAAAAAAGAAAGGAAAAATGAGCCCCAAAAGGGGGTTTCTCGATCAGATCTTCCTTCACTTCGGAATGTACTTGGCTGGCCCTCTCTTAAAGGAGACGAACCTTCGGGTCTCAGGCTCGGGTAATTTCGCTCATTATCTACGGTCATTTGCACAGCGTATATGCGTTATCGACCAAGCGTGATGTCACGATGGCTGGATGGCCCTCTTCGCGCGAAAAATGTAGGCAAAACAGTTTTTCAAAATGCCATCCGTATCAACAGAAGACTGGTCTCAGCGCAGTAACATGGTCTTCAATAAACAAACTGTATTATTGTTTTTGGTTTTCACTATTTCAAGACATCTTTTAGCATTCTACAGTGAGGCCAAAATAGCGTGACACAGACAATAGCTGGGATGATTGAAAGATGAGAGAGACTGGGTAGAATGGTGAGGTCAGACCTGTCGCGGTTTACGGTGTTGAAGTTTTTCGAGGAGGAGCATAAACAAAATGTCCTGGCTGAGGATTTATTGGCTCGTACCTCTTTTTCTTGTTGAACCTTCATCTTCGTCGAAAATTCTAGGCGTCTCTGCAATGGCTGGATCACACTACATCATGATGAAAAATGTTGTCAAGGAGCTGGTGTCACGGGGTCATGAGGTAAGGCCGATCTGATGTGGGATGGGTCGTTTACAAGAGACTTTAAATTAATACAGTTAATATGTCTTACCTCTACTCGTATACGAACGAAAAGACTTCGAAAATGGAGATTTACATATGAACAAATGTGATAAGCTGAGCAGATTGATCTTTTGTCTAATTTCTTTGCCGCGTGCGAGTATAGTAGGAAATCGAGCTGAAGTCAGCTGTATTCGGCGTTGCGAGATGTCCGGTAACCGGACAGAATCTAGTAATAATACTCAGGGTTTTGCCAGATCTCAATCACATCTTCTCCCATTTTATCTTCCTTTAAAAAGGTTTTTAATTTCTTCATTCTTAATTAGTTTTAAAAAATAAAAATGAAAAATCGTACGCTTAATTGAAACAAACAAACGAAGAAACAAGGGCTATGCGCCACGCCTCTACATATGCGTTATTGACCAAGCGTGAGGTCAAGATGGCTGGATATTGGCCAAGTTCTTTTTTTTCGTGTTTATGGACCGAGACGAAGTCGAGGTCCATAAAAACGCAAAAAAGGAACTTGGCCAATATCCAGCCACCTTGACCGAAAAAGCTTGGTCAATAAATGATTTATTGTATGGCTTTCGGGGTAATTTTTCTCGCGGGACACGGCAGGTGGTCCCAAGCGGGCAAGATAGCTCCATCTTGCCCGCACGGGTAGCCAATCTCATCACACGATTTGGTTCATCTTGCCCACTCACAGAGCTAGCCATACAATAAAGATGTTTAATGTTCACTCTGGCATGCAAGAGAGGCATGGTATTGTTTCGCATACTCCCTGAGATCTGTTTTTTTTTTTTTTATTTCTTAAAAAAGAAATGGCTTATTTTAACCCATTCACTCCCGATAGTGCTACTTATAGATTTTACTGTCTAATGCCAGACGATTTTACTTGTCACTGGGGGACCCCGAGCTTAAAGGGTTAAGCTCAGATATGCACATGTGGAGTCTGCTTCGTCTTAGTAGCTGAATTTCACTAGCACATAAGTGTAATTATATATATCTTATTCTATGGTTTTACATATTATAATACGCGCGGATATTTTGTGAGTTGCATAGTATTTTAATACGAGCAATGAGCAAAATGCCCGCGAGTATTATTTGTAAAACCATCGAGTAAGAGATTTATTATTCCACTACAAAAAGGTTTTGTTATTTTGGCTTCTCTCTTTAGGTAAGAGTGTTGAAATGGCATGTACGAATGATGTAAACAACACAGAAAGCCAGTTAAATGTATTCGCTCTGTTGTAAACCGGTCAAACCGGGGCACTACAGTGTATTACGGTCTCATATTTTGCACGTTCTCTTGACCTTTTATGGTGAAATGACGCAATAGTGGAATAATAAAAACAATTATTACATGAGGCTTTTGGTGATATCCAAAATAATCAAAGTCTTGGTAAGTGTTATCAGCCTCGCCCTCCAGCCTCAGCTGATAACACTTACCTTGCCTTGATTATTCTGCATATCCCGAAAAACTGAATCCAATGATTGTTTTATGATACATTGTTACATACAGCTGTTTGGAGAAAGGTTGTCCAACTGACAATTATCAAAGCATACGCATCAGTGCCGAAAGGTATTATGGATAGTGGTCTGTATGGCGTGCTTAATGCAAAGTCAGAGTAACGTAATGGCAAAGAGACTTCTTGAACGTAAGTCTACATGTTAGGATTGGCCATTGTATTTTCGTGGCATCCCCAATTCTAGGTTTCTATTAAAATTTACGGAATGTGTCCCACACTACCTTTCGGCATTGTCGCGTATGTTTGTACACTTCTTTTGGTCAACCTTTCTCAAAACAGCTGTAAACAAATGAGATTGTAAAGTAATAAGCCATATTTTTCACTCTCGCTGTCACCGTGTAGTGCAATGCTGTGGCAGTCGACAGGTGACAAAATAATAACTCTAGCAGCTGTCCAACCATGCTCGGCATGCAGGTGACAAGATGTCCAGAATTATTTGCATCTCACAGAACAGGGATTGAGACTGCAATGCACAATAACAAGCATTAGCAATTAATAACACCACCAGCATAAGCGTAAGAATCATCAATATGTTGACAATTACATTTCATTAGTAAATGCTTCAGTCTCTGTGCACGCATGTAATCTTGTGCTTAATAGTGTTGCTTGTGCATTCTCACTTGCTTACACCAATACTTATACTGTGTAACTTGTCCCAATAAAAACTAAGCTTAACCCTTTAACACCCAATGGTGACTTCACACATTTTACTCATTACTGGGGGACATCTCAGTCACTGAAGGTTTAACAACCTCTCTGTATGTTCAAAAACCATGTCCCCATTGACATAGTTTTTGATCAGATGGAGAGGTGGTTAATGGAGACACAGTTTTTGATCAGACGGAGAGGTGGTTAACCCTTTCAGCCCCAAGGGGTCCCCCAGTGATGAGTAAAATCGTCTGGCGTTAGACAGAGTAAAATCTATAAGTGGCACCCTTGGGAGTTAAAGTGTTAACTTCTGATAGTGACTTTGTAGATCTTATTTTGGCGAATTTACTCCTCACTGGGGGACCTCTTGGGAACTTCGGGAACTAAAGGGTTGAGGCTTTGCATTTTTACATAGTGGTCTTCAAATAGTAATTTGTATGTGAACCCTTTAACTCACAACAGTGATGTGATTTTGTTCTGGCTTAATGCCAGACCAGACTATTTAACTTTCACTTCAACTTGAACTTTTCTGGGTCTTTCTGCATGTACTGGAAAGCACTGTATTTTGTTTGTGAACTTGGGATTAGTCTTTATTTGGAGTTGTGTTGTTTTCTGTCATTTGTTCCTAAAGAAGCAGAAGCTACCACTTTTCTCAACACAGTCCCCTACTTTTGCCATGGTGTAATACTTTTAGTACAGAACCTCCTTTATTTGTCCAAGTCTGATGTCAAATCTCCCTTTGATTAAGTCCAAAAACAGTGCTGAAAATTTAGGATTCAATATTACACACATTAAGCTGCCCTAGAGTTTACATATTTTCCACTTTAGCAGCTGTTAATACAAAATAGGATTTTATTAAATTTGATATGTATGTTTACACTTAAATATTGATTCACAATTTACACAATATACCTATTCCTTGAGATTTTTTAAAACTTCTAAATTCACTGCAGTGTTCCAGATAGGAGATGGGTCTTGAGACCTGTAGGGAGGGGGGTGTCCTTTTAAAAAACCCATTTTCTTTCCCCTTTTGCGGTTTTTGGTGTTTCTCTCGATTTTGAGGCAACTTCATTATAAACAAAAGATGTGTCCCTGGAGGAGGGGGGTGGGGGGGGGGCAAGGTCCCAGGTCCCTCTCCTGAATCTGCCACTGGTGTTAAGTCAAGAAACCTGAAAAAGCTAGAAACACAACAAATAGAGTGATAGTCTTGAGAACATGTATGTATAGAGATCTAATGGTATTGACCCATTCAGATTCCTCCTGGCCAGCTTGCCTCGAAAAACAATTATCTGGAATAGTGCATTGAAATTCTCAATTGCCATTCATGTCAAATTAAGGTCATAAATTATGGCTTTAATAAACCAAACGATGTTTTTGAAGTTCATGTTATTTAATCAATCAAGACATGTTTCGGATGAAACATCATCCATCGTCAGTTGTACAGAATAAAATGAAGTTGTGCAATAAATAGTGTCATATAGTGAGACATTAATATGAATAATTAAGGATGAAGGCGAGAACAGAATAAAAACACACATCAAACTATTTAAGCTAAGAAAAGAGACTAATTAGTATGAAAGGGATAAATTAAGATGTTTGACTTGGGAATTTAGTGATGGCTGCTCCCAAAGGATGTGCATGGCTTCTTTGATTTTCAATTGGAAACTTGTTGGAGCAGAGTCGAGGATTTTAAAACAGTCTTCTGAACAAAGGGAGCGACAATTTTCAGAACCTCTCAGGTGCTTAAAGATGTGAGAATTTTTGTCGGAGGCAAGATGTTCACGAATGCGAGTGGCAAAGTGTCTATTGGTTTCACCAATATAACAGGCACTACAGCCTGCACATGAAAACTTGTAAATGACTCGCGATCGTAAACCCGCAGGGATGAGGTCCTTGGCCCCAAACCAACTCTTGATTTTAAACGGGGTGAACACCAACTTAATTTCCAGGTCGCTGCACAATGTGTTGACTAATTTCTTAATTCTGCGTTGTGTTACGATGGAAAAAGGACCGATGTATGGTAATTTAAAATACAAACAATTGTCCTTACGAGCACCACTCTGAGAGGAATCGGGGGTGAAGTAATTGTTAAGAAATTTTCTAACAACATTCTCGATAACACTTATTAAGAAGGGAACGAATTCTTCCTTAACGTTTTGGTAAGGTTATTTATGTCCAAATGAAAACCAGCCCAAGTGTTATTGATTTTAAATATTATATAAGGTCATAAATTGTTGTTAAAATTAGCTTATTGCCCATGGGTAGCATTGCAGAAAATTTAAGCATTTAGGATAATATATTTTCTGTAAGTCAGTTTATTATTTTTGCCACTGAAACCTTTGTGTTTGTAGGTAACTCTGGTTGTGTCATCAGCTCATTCCCTGAGGCTTGGTGAGAATATCACGCACAAGGTTTTTCAAGTACCAAATGCAGCAGAGGCAAAACCTGAATCCATGGCAAAGGCTTTAATTGAGGCAGGGGGTCCTTCATGGGGAATCTTCATGCGTATGTTGGAGATGCATAGGGTGGCATGTGAAATGTTGATGAATAACACTGAGTTTCTTGACGACCTGAGAGGTTTTGACTTATTGGTCCATGATTCTGCAGCATCGTGTTCTGTGTTACTCGCTCAGTACTTGGGCATTCAAAGAGTCGAAGTAATGCCAATGTCGCCCAATGCCCCTTTTGGTGTGTGCCACATGGTACCAATGCCATTGTCATATGTCCCTCAATCCTTGACGGGGTATTCAGATAAAATGACATTTGTGCAGCGCATTGTTAATTTAGGAATGTCTGTTGTTTTAAGATTGTCTGACATTGTACATTCCCAAATGATGGATACCATTAAGGTTAAATACAACATTAAACCCGGACAGTCATTCCAGGAAGCTCGTGGCAGTGCTGAACTTTTACTAATTACTGCTGATTTTGCACTAGAGTATCCACAACCTCTTTTGCCAGGTACATTTCACATCAAAGTTCTAATATTAATTAAAAGTGATTTGATTATGTCATCTCAAATTAATTTGAAAAATTATGGGATTTAAAAGAGCATCTTCAGCAATGCCCACTGTGTTCTCTGATTGCATTACGTATATCACCAAATGCTGAGAGGAAAGTAATGCAAAGTGAGTGTGTCTGAAAAACAGAGTGAACCTTTTTTAGTGGCAGGGAAGTTATCAGGCTTATAACCTTAAAATGTGCTTAAAATCTGTAGGCAGCATTATTGATAATAATGATAATAATAATAATAATAATAATAATAATAATAATAATAGTGCATGTGTTCATAATGCTGTGTGTTTTTCCTTTAACAATGCTGCATGTTTTAATGATGCTGCAAGCTTAATGATAGTGCTGTGTACCCATGCCACTGGCAACGAACAACCAAAACTACACTGTACTAGTTCAATGAGCAGACAGAGCAGACCAACCTAGGCTGGTGAATAACATTTTTATTTTTTCTAAAACACAACGAAAGGCGTGCAAAAGACCTGTACATTTTAGGGCTGTAAGCATGCAAATGCTTCTGCCCGCTGTGAGCAGGCCTTATGAGAAAATTCCACCCACTCCTGGAACCAATCAGATTGCAGGATTTGTTGAATTCTGCCTGCTCCTGCACTGAGAAAAAAGTAAAACTGGAAATGATGTAGCAAAAGCAAGGACATTTGAGTCTGTACTACATTCTGCTGCCATGTCCATCTTATGATCACAATTATGATTGTTGAACTTTAATTCTTCCATTTTCCATCATCCTATGTTGAAAGACAAATTCCAGAACTACAATAAAGGTGCTTGATTACACATGACCTTGATAAATGTAATTTATTTTAGCAATTGTTTATCCTCTGATGACTCTGATGATGGTTTGAAGGGCTTCAGTTTATGTCCTGTTTTCATAGGATTACTCAATTTATCTTTGGGACCAAACAGTGCTTCCTGTTTTCCACAGGTAACATAATGGTTGGACAGCTGAATGCAAAAGATTCCAAGCCTCTCTCTTCTGAGTTTGAAGCATTTGTTAACAATTCAGATGATGGTTTTATCATTGTTTCATTTGGAAGTAATGTGGGATTCATTGCTGAGGAAAAAGTAGACATTTTGGCCAAGGCATTTGGAAAATTAAAACAGAAGGTTTTGTGGAGGCTTAAGGGTAAGAAATAAGTTTGCATCTATAAGATTATTCATTGTGGCAGCCAGTCAGTCAGCCAGCCTGTTAAGTATCACCTTTTGTAAATGTCATGGGTTAACTATTGGTCGGACAGTCAGTTGGTCCATCCATAAGTCAGTGAGTCAGTGAGTCAGTCAGTCTGTCCATCAGTCAGTCAGTAAGTCAGTCAGTGAGTCAGTCAGTCAGTAAGTCAGTCAGTGAGTCAGTCAGTCAGTGAGTCAGTCAGTGAGTGAGTGATTGAGTCAGTCAGTGAGTCAGTTAGTCACTCACTCACTCACTCACTTACTCACTCACTCACTCATCCCGCCAGTCGGTTAATCCATCAGTCAGTCAGTCAGTCAACTGGTCAGTCACTTAGCCATTAATGCCTGTTAGTCATTCATTCAGTCATTCATTCAGTCAGCCAGCCACTCAGCTTTCAGATATAGATCCATGATTGCTGTCATTAACTGTTGCCATCATTTCAGTGCATGTTTTTATCTGCAGGATATGTCCCTTCTTCAGTAAGTCCAAACATTAAGGTTGTTGAGTGGCTACGTCAGAATGATCTCCTTGGTCACAAACACATCCGTGCTTTTGTCTCCCACGTGGGACACAACAGTCTTTACGAGTCTGCATATCATGGAGTCCCCGTGGTGGCATTTCCTTTGTTTGCAGATCAGGCCTTCAATGCTAAAAAGGTGGAATACTTTGGACTTGGTCTGTCTGTGGATCACAACGATCTTGATGTTGAAAAGTTGGTTGAGAGAATAGAACGTGTAGTCAATTATCCAAGGTAAGTAATCTTGAGTGCAAATTTAAGTACCCCCTTTTCAAGGTCACATCTGTTCAAAACAGTAATAAGAAACCGGAAAGCCTGTTGTGTTGTAACATGGTGACAGTGCTGCAGATGCAAGTGCTGATGGCCGTGAGCTTAGCCCAATCACAATAACTGACAGATAACCATCTCCTGGCAGTCTCACTTTTTGACACTTAATACTGTAGATCAGGGCTGTTTCTTAAAGTGCTACTATGACGAAAAAATCACTTGTCGTTTTTCTTCACATTTCGAAAATAATTATTGTGTTGAACGCTCAGCAGGTGAATTTTTTTGCAGTAATTTCGAGAGGAAGACTGTTTATTTTAACTGCATTTTTTTATTTAACGGTCTGCCATTACTTGGTGCGGTTCCGACCGATAAGCCCTCAGAGAGCTGGATCGAGGAGAGAGTGACGTCATTTACTCACCAGCTTAAAAGTGGAGTGTGTGATTGCGGCTTATTTAGTATGCATCACGGGAGTTTTTTGCTTTCAGATTTTCAAATCCATGTTCTGCATACTAATTAAGCCGCATTCACACACTGCATTTTTAAGCTAGTGAGTAAATGATGTCACTTTCTCCTCGATCCAGCTCTCTGAGGGCTTATCGGTCGGAACCGCCCCAAGTAATGGCGGACCGTTAATTCAAAAAATTCCTGTCAAAATAAATAGTCTTCCTCTTGAAATAATTGCATAAAATCTCGCATACCGAGTTTTCGGCACAAGTACTTTCGAAATGTGAAGAAAAACGAAAAGTGATTTTTGATCGTAGTTTAAGCACTTTAATAAAATTAATTCAAAACTGGACCTTTATTCTTGACACGTTAATAATACCTGGCATATGTGTACCTGTAGCTCTGGCTTGAGTTGTTTGAGGCAGGGTTAGTTCTAAACCAGCATAAATACCATGACAACTTATAGGAGTCATGTTTTAATTGGACTTACCCAGGGTTAGTACTTACTCTCCATTGAACAATGCCACCCTGTGCTTTAATTTATGAAAGTTCGCATTGGAGATCATTAGTTGTTTGCAGTCAGACATAATTAGTGGGGTTTTATTTCTGAAGGAATAATGAAAAGTAAGTAAAAGAGAAAATTAAACTCACTGTGAAATTAGTCTTCAGTTGGTAAAGGGGTAACCTGAGCTCTGCCCAACTTGGCCACTGCCCAGCCATTAATGAATTAACCCTGATAGTTCACTGGCTCACACATTGTGACTCCCTAACTAACACCCTTAGTTTTCGTGGTTTCCACCAAAAGATCGTACCCAGAAAAATTCAGGGCTTCCGGAACTATGCGCCGATGCGAAATCGCATAATTCAGCTCTGAGCGCATAATTCGCATAATTCCGGAAAAAATGCATAATGGTGCATAATGTTGGAAAATTTTGAAAAATCTATTTATAAGGTATGCTTTTTTGATACCTTGAGAGACGCATGGAATTTTTTCCCACAAATACGGTACATTTTTGCAGCAAATAGCCACCGCTTTGTTGCAAAAAGCGTTCAACTAAACAAGGCATTCCAGGCGTTGACTATGCTGCTGGCCATTTGGGGCATGTGCTCTAGTCTTATATAACACGTGCCGTGATTGGAAGAAAAAAAAACAATGACAGCTTGGAAAAGGAAAAAAGCGCCCGCTTGGATTTGGCGGCAAAACAGCTTTCTTTTTCGCGTTTTCACTGTTTTCACTTTGAAAGTGGATAAGTTTCTGGTAAAACCAAAAAAAAAGCCATGTAGCATTACACCACAAGAGCGGGCAAAGCAATATCTCTCTCAACATTGAACACGTAGCGGACGAGACCGGCCCGACACGAAATATTTAGATTCAACCTTAAAAATGTAACTTTTGCCTATGCGCTTCAATTTCTTTCTATTTTCGTTCTCGGCTTTCTCTGAAAACAAAAATACATGACATGTTATTCTGATGGCTACTCCAATCCATTCCCCTTCTACTTCAGAATTTGGGGAGAAATATGGTTTTTACCTCAAATTGTTTTAAAAAACCCTTGCTGATAATTAAAATGTTTCGCTAACAAATATTGTGCAATTCGCATAATTCGCGCATAATTCGGCATTTTGGGCGCACAATTTGCCAAAAAATAGTGCATAATTTGCTGAAAAAATGCATAATCCCGGAAGCCCAGAAAATTCAAGCTCTGAGGCCAGCGGATGGTCGCTTGGATAGTCTCAACAGGAAATTAAAAAATCTCTTTTGATTGGCTCCTTGCTTTCAACCAACTTAAAAAGACCATAGGGTATCAGCAATAAACAATTTCATCAATTGCTGAAGTCCCTTCAGGCCACCATCAGCTGGCCAAAGAGCGGTTTTAGGGCTATGGATACAAGATAAGGTTTCCAAAAGTTTCATCTTTAAGTATTGTTTTGTTTTCTTGCACTCTGTGGGCTTGTTTGTTTCTCTGGGATGTAATCTGACAGGACATCAAACAAGTCATGTTCTCTTTGGTGTTTGTCAGTGTGAATGAAGCCTGTTCAACAGAATGCAGTTTAACGTGGCAGAACTTTGCTTTAAAGTCTGACTTCATGTTGCTAGCTTAACCTTGTGTTGTGATTGGTCCAACATCCACTGAAAACTGCTCTTTAACATTATCTTACAGGTTAACTTACTCAATCGGCAAAACACAATGCAGTGTAACTGAATGAATCATTTGTAATCTTTTGCAGCTTTAAGAATGCAGCCATTCACATTTCTCAACTACTGAGAGACAGGCAACGGACTCCGTTAGAAAGTACAGGAGACTGGATAGAATATGTACTGAGACATGGTGGTGCACAGCATCTCAGAGCTCAAGTGTTCAATATCTCATGGTATCAGTACTACTTAATAGATATCATGGCTTTCCTTGTTGCTATAGTTACCTTGGTTTTTATGTTGTTAACATGGACATGTAGGTGCTTGGGTCGTTTGTGCTGTCAGAGGAAAGATGGCAAATCTAAGAGGGAATGAACAGGGATTTTTTATTCCCTGTCTAGCGCAATACGGGCATCAAGAGTTTCAGTTTCCTTTGTGGGATGCAGCACATTGTGGAACAGAAAGTTAGCACCAAGTCTTGAATGGCAGCCATATCTTTCTCTCCTTTACATGAATATTGGTATTATCTAGTACTAAGTTCTAATATTTGCATAAAAAGAGGCAGGATGAAGAGGGAAAAGAATCTGATAAGTCTGCCATTCAAGAGTTGGCGCTCACTTTCTGTCCCACAATGCGCTGCATCCCACAAAGGAAACTGAAACTCTTGATGCCTGTATACTTACGTACATTCATGCCATGATGGAAGGCCAATTAATTTTGTTGGGAGTGAGAAAATTAAGTATACTGGCACCAAGGTCTCAAGTAGAATTTTTTAATTTGCTTACATGTGGGGAAACTGTGGTGATATGTTGCTGGGGTAAAGTTGGCTCTCAGACTGGACCCACTTAACCTTAAGTCCCCAAGAGGTTCCCATGAGTGATGAGTAAAATTGTCTGGCATTAGCCACAGTAAAATCTAAGTCACCACTGGGTTAACTTAGGATCAACCAGTTTTAACCAATCTAACCCTCAGTTCAACTTGAGGGTAGATTTAACTTGCAACTGGTAATTTCTTATCTTTATTAGCTCTTCATGTGAAGAGGTCAGTTTGAATAATTAATAATTTTTGACTGGCTGGCAGAGGTTTAGATTAGCTTTAGCTTAGCTTTACACACTCTAAAAGCTGAGTTCAGAATCAAATTTTTGTAATTTTGGGAAGTGTTTTACCGGTATATTTATTTTATTTCTTTTTCTTCATTTGTTTTTTGTTTTTGTTTTTTGAGGGGGGGGGGGCAGGAAGGGGGCTGCAGGAGAACTGATGACTGATAATTATTGGGGGCTGGACTCCCCTCAGTTGTTTTAAGGTGTCATTGAAATTAAAGTGTAAATTTGTTGTCTTTGTACTAAAAGGGAGGGAAAAGGCAAGCTCTAGTTGAATTGTTGCCGAGGGGAAAGTTGTAAACTGTTGAAATTTCACAAACTGACTTGCAAGTAATGAATTAAATGCAACAGTAAGTTATGAAGTATAACTAAGGAAGATTTGTGTGCATTGTATTGATGGACTGAGAGCTTGATCAGTTTTTATGTCAAATTGTTGGCCATTTTTTTGTCTTGCTAAGAAATGCCCCATGTTTTTGCTCAAGGGGTTTGACAAATCTAAAGAACATCCCTGGACTTTTCTTGCTGGTTTATACCCTTAGTTTTCGAGGAAAACAAAACCCAAGTTGAGCACTTGTCTGAGCAAACGAGTGCAAAAAGAAGAAAATTGTACCTTAGTTATTTCAAATGCCACATGCAGAAAGTGCTGCACGAATAAACAAATTGCGCAGCGCGGGCGGTAAGCAATATGCAAGGAGATATTAGCCACAAGCAACTGCGAAATTGCTGGGTCAGGCAAAAACATTAATGAGCCATACAGTTTTTGTAAAATTTCGAGTTTTTAAAAGAGAATTTCTCCAAAACTATTTGGTATATCGGGATCATATTTACACCTACTGCTATGCTCGTTCAATCGATTCAGAGATAATAGGGAGCCTTCCAGAGAATAAAAAGTAGAACTCGCATAAAATGAGCCGCAAGCATGTCATGCCTGTCGGAGAATAAAAAGTGGAACTTTCACAAAATGAGCCGCAAGCATGTCATGCGTGTCGGAGAATAAAAACTAGAACTCGCACAAATTAAGCCGCAAGCATGTCATGCGTGTTGGAGAATAAAAGTAGAACTTCCATAAAAAGAGCCGCAAGCATTTTGCGCAAAATGGGCCAATTTTGCAGCATTTTTAAAAAGTGAAAATTTTTATGAAAACGAGGTCGTATAGCCCATTAATGGACTTTTCTGAAAGAATTAAGGCCTCTAGTTTAATTTCAACCAAGAAAACAATCTTTGAGAGCCTTGCAGACAAAGTTTTGGCCATAAATGCAAAGGCACTGAAATTGGCCATTTTCGACCATTTTGCTAAGGGGTTAACCTTACCATTTTGCGCAAAATGGGCCAATTTTGCAGCATTTTTAAAAAGTGAAAATTTTCATGAAAACGAGGTCGTATAGCCCATTAATGGACTTTTCTGAAAGAATTAAGGCCTCTAGTTTAATTTCAACCAAGAAAACAATCTTTGAGAGCCTTGCAGACAAAGTTTTGGCCATAAATGCAAAGGCACTGAAATTGGCCATTTTCGACCATTTTGCTAAGGGGTTAACCTTACCATTTTGCGCAAAATGGGCTAATTTTGCAGCATTTTTAATTTTTTTTAATTTTTATGAAAACGAGGTTGTATAGCCCATTAATAGACTTTTCTGAAAGAATTCAGGCCTCTAGTTTAATTTTAACCAAGAAAGGGACTAGCATGTGGGACAGTAAGCGTTCTTTATGTTTTCCTACCTGGTCGTTGCTGATCATTTTCACGAACATCTTTTTCAAAGTAATCAACAAACGAGAAGGGTCTCAAGAGCAAGTCCTGGCCGGAATTTTGTACCGGATAACTGTGTGGCGTAAGTTAATTCACTTCTTGGCCATTGCCAGCATACTTTGCACTAGCTCTCTCTACCTTTGTCCTCCCAATAATTATTGACTCTTCACGCAAACTGCAGCAAAGCCATTTATTGAGAGTAAATACAGCGATTAAATACTGTTAATAACTAAAAATACAAAACTTGGTTTAGTTGAAACTCACCTCTGCTTAAAAATTAGTCTAATAATGAGTACAATACAAGAATTGAGTACAATACAAGAATTGACTTTCCGTTCAAGGTCAATAAAACAAGAAATACAATTCGTGGCACTCAAGTTTTGCAATTGAAAAGAACGAGTCTCAAACTATCTATGTTCATAGAGCCTGGCTTCCATTCTTAATGCAAAAGGTCACTAACCACACCCCATATATTTACAATTAAAACCTAACACTGCGGGGTTTTTTAACAATTAGACTAGGAGTTTGAGTTTTCTGAGTCAATAGATAGTCAACGAGGCGCATAGCGCCGAATAGACTATTTGACACAGAAGACGAGAACGAGTAGTCTAATTGTTTTAGTAGAAATCCACTCACATACTACCTTCCACTTCATTACATTTTTTTAATTGATGTTAAGATTCGAAGAATCCACGTGGAATTGGTTTGTTTTTGTTCAAACTGCTGGGTTTTTTGCTACTATCTATCACTCAATAGATAGTAATGAGCAAGCCAGCCAGATTGCAGGATTCGTGACAGTATATGAATGGATTTATACTAAAGTAATTTAGCTTTAACTTTACCAAGCTTGCATTTTTAAAAGTAGACTGAATTACTGTGCTCTAGTTATTGTAAGAAATGCTGGAACTGACGATCTTAGACTCAGCCACTCGAAGAAATTTCATAGACACCTGTTTCCCTGCTGCTCAATTCTCATAACCAAGAACATAAAATTATGACCAGTGGAAATCACATAAGAAATTAAATCACAGTGATCAATGACATGTTTTATTCTAGATGAAACCCGACGATAAAAAGGCTTCCAAGGGATAAAACCAAAAAAAAGATGAAAGAAACCCAGGTCCCAACTCAAACGTCACACTACAGTTGTGTCAAACTCAACTCATGGAATTAAGGTGGACACGAGCACGACCTTTGAATCACCTGGCGTGGAAATTAATCAACCTCGTTCCCAGGGTCTCTCATCTTACCACACCCTCGTTCGCTCCAGGGAGCGGTAAGATGAGAGACCCTGGGAACGAGGTTGGAAATTAATTAACTTCGCCAAGCTTGTCGAGCCAACATCACACTAACAGATTTGACATTGACTCAAACGTTGCTCTAAACATGTGTCGAACTAAACGCACACATTTCAGATAATGTGCTAGCTAATTATGATGCATTATGAGAGCAGGCAAGAAAGCGGACAGCGTCAGTTTCGAATTTGGCACGACGTTTGAATCCACTGTTGAGCTTACGTCAAACTAAACTAGAAACACTTTCCTCTGCTATTTCTTAGGCAACTTGAGTTCTTAGGAGAGTTTTTACACCAGTGGGTAGCTTGCTGAAGTGGCAATGCCACACATGTTGTCTTTGTTTCTTGCCATCATGATATATCCTTCGTTTCCCCAGCTTGCTCCCCAACTAAAATAACAAACAAAAGTACCACGCTACATCACTGCAACATTTATTACCAAGAGAGTGACAAAGGGGGGGAGTGGAGGGGAAGACAAGGGGGGAAGGGACAGAGAGTAAGAGAGACAGTTTCATTGTTTAATCATGAGCAAAATCAATTACTGATTCACTGCTCAGCGAGTGCCAACTGGTTTTGCAATGACAATGGTAAAAGCCAAGGAAAGATGCTGGTTCATTTTTCATCTTGTGGATGCAAATCACTCAATCACTCACTCACTCACTCACTCACTCACTTGCTCGCTTTGTGCTCTCGGCTCACCAGCGGGCAATACTAGCACAAGTAGTTAGTCTCAAGGCAAATAACAATAAACCTTATTTGAGTCTCAAGCTTATCTAGCAGAGCAGAAGTGCTGTACTAATTGGGGAGACTACAAACCAAATCAAATTAGATCTAATCAAATGTTGATCTTCGAGGAGGGGAGAAAAACCTCTCAGAGCAGAGTAAAGAACCAATGAAATCAACCCATGTATGAGGCTTGGTCCGGGAATCGAACCAGGGACACACTGGTGGAAGGCGACCACTCTCACCACTGCACCAACCCTAATCACCAAAGTCATACAACACTCCTTGTCCCCAGGCAAAAAAGAAAAAAAAAAAGGGAAGGCAAAGAGGAAAAGGCGGGGAAAACACCACTGTTTATTTGTTAATCCATTCATCTCAGTAAATTTAAGATATTTTATAATAAGTGGCTTTCTAGTGACAATCGAATGATCCCATCTAAATCAGGGGACTTTTTGTAGCAAAATTTTTGACATAATTATTATGTCAAAAATTTTGCTACAAAAAGTCCCCTGATTTAGATGGGGTCATTCGATTGTCACTAGAAAGCCACTTATTAAAATTAACATTCTGGCAGCAGAATTTCCCTGATTTGACATAGATTAATTTATGCAGACTTTTTTGGTGACCTTCAAAATCTGTTTTTTTTATTTAGCAACCTTTAATAACGATCCCTTTAATAACGATGATCACAGTTTGTACACATACTACCCACCTGTTCTTGACAAGCCAGTAATCTTGACCTTCATCACTGGTGCCATAACCAACAACCAACACACCATGATCTACTGTGGTGTTGCTGCAACTGGGCTCATCATAGACCCCATCTCTGTAGAGCTGGAAGGACACGTGACTTGCATCAATTGCCACAGAGACAGGACCCACAGTGGCAACAGCCACCTTCAATGCATTCTCGTCACCTTGAGTGACGTCCACATGTCCAGTAATATCAGCACCCACAGATGAGCTGTTAAAGTGGCATTTCTCATCCTGAAAAAGTGATGGCCACATTTACATGAATCAGATGGCTGCCAATGCACGTGCAAGAGCATAACAATGTAATTCCAGTCAGATCATTTGAGAGTAGTTTTTATTTCAGTGTTGAAAGTAATTACAAAAGATATTAATAATAATTATTATTAATTAATATTAATAATCAATATTAATAATTATTATTAATTATGCAATTGCTTTGGTTTGCTCTATGATTGGACCAAAAAACTTGTGCAAACTTTTCAACCAATCAGATGCAAAACTACCGATTGCAACTTACAATGTACAAGTGTACTCTGTCTCACACTTCGTGCAGGATGCATTTAATTGCTTTGCATTCTGATTGGCTAGTAAAACCAGACGTCACCTGTGATCTATTACTGGACAGACACATAGCAACAGGGAATCTATTTGTTTTATACAATAAAGAGACAAAATTCATAATGATGACATCATCTATGAGCCTGCCCTCTAATAGATTATAAGTGAGAACCAATCAAAACATGTAGAATTGAGTTTATTATACTATAATTGAAAGTTTGCACCAACCTCGCCAACATAGGGATAACTAGATTCCGTGTCAATTCCACCATTTGCCTTGATGTAACGGAATGCATTGTCAATCAAACCTCCCTCACAGCCCTCATTTCCAAAGTCTCTTGAGCAGTCAACCAGATTTTGTTCACTCAAGGACACCAGTTTTCCAGTCTTTCTGAAATGCTGGCCTTCAAGAGACCCTGTCTGAAGGAAATAAAACACAAACGGATCTAACCAATTAATGTACAACAGAGCACTCCTCTTTAGATCTCCTTCTGATCACAAACTAATAAAAATTATTTGTCAAGTGCACCTTTTGAGAAAAAAAAAACTAAAACAGAGCGCTAAACAAATGCAGATGTGTACAATGGTGGCCAATAAGTTATTCTGCCGTGTCGGGGGCAGGCAGGCTGTCGTGGATGAGTATCTGAAAGCAGCGAGGAACTGGGGTTGGTATAAGCGATCCGTGGGCTCAAATCTCATGGAGAGTCATTCTTTTTTCTCTTTGCTAACACGCCCCACTAGCCTCGTTAGCATGTGCTAAATTAAAAATAATAATTGTTAGTCAACACAGGGGTCATACTCATCTGTCACTTTTATGGACTAAAAATTCAAGGACTTTTCAAAGGACTTATATTTTTACTTAGGGTCAAAGGACACTCAAGAATAATACTGACAGTAGAAGTCCTTTCTCTGGACCAATCTTAGTTGACATTGATCAGATCAAAGCATCATCTACATGAAATAATTCACCAAAATCAACCTTCCAAACACACTACAATTTGATGTGGCTCAATAAAGACTAGGGGCTCACAAAAATGAAGTATCAAAGAACATCAAGGACTTTCCAGGACTTGACAGTGGTTCTCAAAATTCAATGCATTGAAGAACCCTCTCAACAAAAGTTATGCCTGTTGCTCTAATTAACATACAGGGCCAAGTTGCTTGAATTTTTGTTAGCACTATCCAGCATATATTAAATACCACGACAACCTATTGGATTTGATATACTGCTTCTCAAACTCATTAATAATTCATGAGCCCAAAACAAAAGAAATCACAACCGTGAAGGGAGTTTGGATATGTGATCTTAATTAACATAAATTAACATAAAATACCATGACAACCTATTGGATTTGATATACTGCTTCTCAAACTCATTAATAATTCATGAGCCCAAAACAAAAGAAATCACAACCGTGAAGGGAGTTTGGATATGTGATCTTAATTAACATAAATTAACATGACAACCTATTGGATTTGATATACTGCTTGACGAATGGTTAGCGCTGACCTTGCTTCTACCAACTTGGCCCAGGTAGCCCAGATAATAATTATAAGAAAGAATAATTCAGGCCAGTCCATTTATGCACACAGTGTATAGAACAAACTAAATTTTCCCCTAATAATGAAATCAAACTAAGTGACCCAATGTAATCCCTTTTAATTAAAAAATAGTCAGTACACAAGCACTGTCTTATAAAACTCTCTTACTGCACTAAATGCCCAGCATGAACCGCACTGTCCTTCATTCTTAACAGGTGTGACATAGCCTTTTGCTCTCCAATCAACCTTCTCTGGAAGCAAAACATTGCTTGGTGGTAGAAATGCTGAGGCACCTGTGTCCTGGGTTTTGGCGTCCCTGTACTGCCTGTTGTATCCATTTAAAATCAAATGCACCTCTTTGCTTGTCTATAAAGACCCAAGAGGAAAATTAGATCACAAGGCTACCAAGACATGTAATTCAAACTTTACAACATTTGTAGGAAATGCAAATCATGTAAACTGGATAATGAAAATATCCATGTAGAGTAATGTTTTGGACATAAATTGGTCACACGCATAAGTGACTGAAACCCAAACATCACTGCCAGTTTAGACCGACAGGATATTAGCTGCTAGTTTGCTGAGCGAGAGACAGACAGAGATTGTGCATTCAAATCCTAGCCAGAAAAAAACTCAGAGTCTGAAAATAGCAGAGGAAAAGGTGCTGCGTTTGCTTTGGAAACTGCAAATGGTTTGACTAGGGCACGTTTGATTGACCCTATTCTGAAATAAGAAAAAACAGAAAAAACTATTACCCCTAGATTTTTCCTTGCGAGGTAAATTTAGGAAGATTGCTGTGTCACATTTTGTCGGGCAACAATGCTGAAAATCTTCTGTTATTCCACTAACATCAAAATTCTCCTAGGGGTGATTTTTTGCAGTAACCTTCGTATTTTCAGTCTAGAATAAGGCCAGTTGAGCACACCCTTCATGAGGCCTTTCAAGCAGTTTTGCTAACAGACAACATGACCTCAAAATGTGGCAACAATCTTTTTTCCAAAACACCAACAACCGACAGGAACTGATAGAAAAAGGGCTACATTTTGTTACAGCAACAGTGATGAAATACGACAGCAACACTGTTTGCAACAAAACTGGTGATGGGCTGGCTCTAAAACAAGTGACAAAGTGACCCCCAAACCCTTCTTGGAAGGCCTCCTTTAATAGCCTTCCAAGGAAAATAACTCAAAGGTCCCATCTCACAAAACTTCAAAGTTCCTGAACTCCTTGGGCTGTAAATGAATCCACACACTGTTTGCAAGGGAGTCGTAGTCCCTAGTCTGCTCATATCTTCAGCTGCCCTTTGTGGTATAAATTATCATGGTTGGGTGGGTAAATGCTCAATCAAGAGATATTAGCTCCCTCAAGCAAGAAATCAGAAAAATGGCCAAACACTTTACATACAGTCAGGGTTTCCTTTTCAGCCAGCGACGAGCGACTTTCACTGCCTGTGAAGAGCTCAATCACCAGCAACTAAACAAACTCATGCAGTCAAGAATTTTTGGTGCCCCTGGACCCCCCTAGAAATCTGCACCTTTGGCACTCAAATGTGCCCTGTGCACACAGATTGTTTCCGCCTGCAAAAGGTCATTCATCTCCTGCTTCATTTGGAGGAAAACCCTCATCTGCTTGACTTGTCACAGCTCATTGGTCAGGGAAATAAATTTTTGTATAGCACCAAGCTTTGCCCAGAATTTGGCCACAATTCAACAAAACGATAAAATAAATCCATTTTAAGTCATCAAAGGCCTGTACACCAAAGAAATGGGAGCCCTTTAACTACAGCTCTGCTTTCTTACAAGACAAAATACATGTATAATTTTGTTATTAAAACAACAACAACAATGCTATTACATGTGTGAAACGGTTAGTATACATACCATGTCTCCCAAGTGATTCATTGTCATTCTAAAGGTCTGGCTCTCGTCAGCATTGTGCTGCTTGATTGCTTTAAGGTTCTGGTTCCAAATGGTGTAACGCAAACTTTCCTCATCATCTGAATCATATTTCTTTTTGTGGAATTTTTTCCAAGCTTGCCAAGCATTGTCTTTGATCAACAAATCTGACAATGCCATGGAACAGAAGAGAACAACTAATGCAAGACTCAGATGGGCCATGGTGACTCTGGTGTCAAACTGAAAATAAGATGGGATGATTTACATGTACTAGCCTACCAAGCATTCCCATACAAAAGATTTCTGCATTCTGTGTGCACTTTAGTTACAAAGTTTTGATGTTCAAGTTACCATGTTGTAAAGGGCAACTTGCTCAGTTCCCGACAGTCGTTCAGTGTT
>BLFK01000535.1:576818-586818 GCA_014634185.1 Astreopora myriophthalma
GGGGGGCGAGCCCCCCTGGCCCCTCCCCTAGATTCGCCACTGTGAAGTTGAGTCCTTCTTTACCAACTCCAGACCAAGCACTCTAACAATGTACTCAAACGTGCGCCTCAATACCCTTAAGTTGTCTTTCCACCAATTGTCCACAAAATCTCCTTGTAATATGCTCTTGAACAAGAACTGATTTCCCTACCATGACCAAACACGTCTAGTGCGCCATTAAAGCAATTTGGAGGAGAATCGTGCATTTTTGCCTCGACCTCTTGAGGTGCTGAAGCAGTAAAAGCTGCTGAAATCTTGAGGCTTCTGCTTGCCACTCAAGGAATAGAAAATAAAAAGCAATGACCACGAAAGCTAAGGCAGGGCACTTTCCTTTTGAGAGCAAGCATGTTTTTAGAATTTCCTGCCAAATCAATTTGTTGGTGATGCAGTGCGGCGCGAACGGGTTTCCTTCTCAGGAAACTGTGAGGAATTTACACAAAATGTCAACCAAATCCATTCACAGACAGCTTCATTTACCTTTTAGTGCGATCCTAAGGTTTCTTCAGGGTTTCTGTTGATGAAATCGTGCCTTTTTGTGTTGCTTTGTCGAAAAGGAAGTCAACAACAAGGTGAACATATCATGTAAATTATCACGTGTTTCCACAGGCAAACCAAGCGAAGAATGTGAAGAAAAGGAGGAGACGTGACTCTGAAAGCGTCACTTGACCTCACTTCAGCAACAAGGACGGTGGAAGTCTTTATTTATTATTATTTTTTTTTTGTCTTTTTTTCCCCACGACAAAGGAGCAATGAAGCGAAAGGTTATCGACATTTGAATGAAATAAATATATCTTATTCGACGGTTTTACACATAATACGCGCAGATATTTTGCGAGTTGCGTAGTATAAATACGAGCAATGAGAAAAATGTCCCCGAGTATTATATGTAAAACCATCGAATAAGAGATTTATTATTCCACTACAAAAAGTTTTTGTTATTTTGGCTTCTCTGTTTTGGTAAGAGTGTTGAAATGGCGCGTACGAATGACGCTCTGTTGTAAACCGGTATTACGGTCTCATCGAGCGGTTTTCAATTGAGTGTCGTAAAACCAATACCAAAGTAATTACTCCGACCAATCACAGCAGGTGCAAACAGCGCAATCAGCCAATCAAAATTCGTACCAATTCCATGTAACTTGCTCAAAGCGCGGGAAAAATCGCGCGCGCAAGCCGCGATTGGTTTTGGTTTTCCTTCTCATTGGTTGATAAACTGGCACGAGATTCTTAAGCCAATCACTAAGCGTAGCTATCGCAATCACGTAATTACTTTCGACAGTCATTTGAAAACCGCTCTATATTGCGCGTTCTCTTGACCTTATTTGGTGAAATGACGCAATAGTGGAATAATAAGGGAAAGTAACTTGCCTTGATTTCTTTCTTTTGTCTTTTTGAGCTCTTTCCCACGGTTTTGTTCCCTGCTAGCCCAGGCCTCTTTACTTTCGAGTTCGCTGGGCTGACGAAAACGGGAAAAGAGTTTCAGCTAGTCTCTTTTCCCGTTCTAGTCAGCCCAGCAAACGCAAAAGAAAAGAGGATCGTGCAAGCAGGGAAACTGTTTTGGCACTTTGTTGTTGGAGAGGCTGTCGTAATCTTCCCAAGACGAATTAAGTCTTAGAAAGGTTACGACAACCTAACAAAACAATTAAGTGCTTTTTATTTCTGTAATTACATTTATAACATTCCTCGACTTGCTATAAATCGTCCTTATCCTTATCTTCCACATTCCGGACGAGTGAAATAGACATGTTTTGGAAACATAGCACCAGCCACATGCGCGCTTTGCGGACCCTTTTCCCGCTGTCATTTACATGGTGCGCTGTTCACAGTGGAGGCGTAAAACATCAACGGAAGGTGTTTTTTTTTCATTTGCGGGACCCTTCCGTTAAGCCGTCGCAAGTCGCAAGTGTGAACCAGGCTTTAAATTTGAGAGATCACTGTCTTGTGCCACCTGTCCGTAAAGTTTGGTTTCAAAGTTCTCTTTTTTCATGAACTTAGTGTGATAAGGGTGTTCCATTATCTTTATTTTGGAAAGTCTTTTAAATCTCAGTGGTCATAGTTACAGAGAATGACCACAAGAAATTATTGCACTGATTCAAGACAAGTATAACTAGATATATCTATCAATAGAGTGCCAACGAGCAAAAATTTGTATTTTGCGGCGCAAGAAAATTATAACTGTTTTCTAACAGTTGACAGTTCCTAGGTGTTCTAAGGATTCCTAGGTGTTCTAAGGATTATATCAGGTTTGTAGAGGATGTTATTGGTAAGAAACTTTATTTTTGAAATCCGTGAATCATTGACAACATGTTGAATGCAAATTACGCACTGATTCATTACTAAGGTTACCCTTACTAAACGACTGGCATGTGGGACTTACTGGTTGGCCAAGAATAACACCATATACAATAAAGTCAGCATCATAGTTGTCTGCGTTCAATTTGTGACTGAGGTGTGCACTTTTTGGCTTGTAGACTAAGCTGGACTTTGAACTCCCGCGCGATTAGCTTCATTACAAAATTTGTTTTCGACTTTGTGACTGTTTTGATAGTGTTGCACGCTCGCCAGTTCAATATTTAAGTGATTCAATTTGTGCTTTGCTTGTTGTTGGCACACTGGGCGGTTCAGTATTGGTGACTTAGTTTGTGTTTGTTTGGCGTCTTTATGATGGAGTTATACTCTCAACAGTTTTGCGGCACGCTCGCCGAAGGAGGAACACGCTGGTTCACTTTTTGAGCACTTTCGCTCGATTTAGAACACGCTGGTTCAAGAACAAAGAAAGAGCACTCTACAAGAGTACTCTATTGAAGTGCACACAGTTGAAATACCACAAAAAGAACGCAAATAAGCGCATATAACGTTTCATTTTACTCACTTTTCGCTCTCCCAGACCTCGCCGCTCTCGAAGTCACATGGAGGCGAGGGAAGCCACGACGTCACAAGCAAAATTTCCGCGATGTGATTTAATAGCTTATTTTTTTCTATTGTTACATTACTCTGGATCACTCGACATTTTTTTTCGCCTGCAGTTCGATACTTTCGCGCGCGGCTCTATAATGCTGCCGCCTCGCGATCCTCGCATCTTGGCTCGGATCGCTCGTTGGCAATTATTACCATACACTGTCTTGTTGGTCTTTTTTAGGGTAAGACATTTAGGAAAGTGCTGAGGATAATATTGTGGAGCCCCCCCCCCCCATCCCAGGGGAGATCCTTGTTCCCTTTAAAAATTTGTTTATGTTCCCTTGTTCCCAAAATTAATTCCACACTTGTTCCCTGCCTTTTTATCCCTAAAATGGCTGATTTTCCCTTGTTCCCTGAGATATTTTGTCTTCCCCCATTTTCCCCAGTTCAAATTGGCCATGTTCCCTTGTTCCTTAAAACCCCTGGGGGATCCTCATTGTATATTTTAAATCAGACAAAACACTTTTAAGAGCCCCACTTCTTGCCGCCTTTTGTGTGTGTGTGTGTGTGTGTGTGTGTGTGTGTGTGTGTGTGTGTGTGTAGTCCCACCCCACCCCCATCCCAATTTTTATCCAGTCCCCCTGACCCATAATCAATGGCCAGCTCCTTACTTGGTGTCACAGGGTCCAGCAAAGGGTTGAGCAGTTTTCGATTGAGTGTCGTGAGTATGTGTAACATGCAATGTTGCTTTGGCTTTTATTTCCCCCATCATTGGATCAAAAACATGCACAAATTTTTCAACCAATCAGAAGCAAACTAAAACCAACATGCAACTTGGTCATTCTTGCTATGTTTCCTTGCTTTACAGTCTGATGGGCTTGTACACAACAAGTTAGGGGAGCAGCCTTGGCCCAGTGGTGAGAGCGCTCGCCTTCCACCAATGTGGCCCAGGTTCGATTCCCTGTCTCGGCCTCATATGTAGGCTGAGTTTGTTGGTTCTCTACCCTGCTTCGAGAGGTTTTTCTCCGCGTTCTCCGGTTTTCCCTCTCCTCAAAAACCAAAATTTGATTTGATTTAATTTGCGCCGAAAAAAGAGTCGTAAATTAATTTGATTTGTGGTTAGCTGAAGGGTGTATAATTTCCTTCAGAATGTCATTGGCTTCATAAAGACTTTGGTTTGGGGTTCATGACAGTCAACAACTGAACACTGCTCTAAGATGATAATGGTTTTTAATGTTACTTCAAGGGAGGACCAGTGATATAAATAAGCATCTTGCCTCTCCTCTAAACTGTTCCATGATTTATTTTGAGATGTCTTTAAAGTGTTCATCATCCTTCCACAACAGGAGTATAGTACACCCCTCTTCAATATCACAATTTTAAAATGCAAATTTTGCTTGTTAGAAAAATCTGGAAATGTTAAATTGTAAATTGACCTGTACACGAAAAAGCCAGTAAATAATTTACAAAACAATATTATTATATTATATATTATTTCCGTGTTCAAGATATTAGCATTGCATTTGTTCCTAAACTATTAGAACAAAATTCTTCCAAACAGATACAAAGAACAGATGACCACTGTCACAGCATAAACACAACTTTCTATCACATTATATCGCTGAAATCATGCTTGGAATTTCAAAGGAAGGAGCAAGAAAGGAGTTTTCTTTTCTTTGAAATACAGAATCTCTTTAAATAGGGGTGATATCCATTTCATTTGATAAAACGAATCACCACTCTTGTTAAAACTAAGGGAGGAGATTTCCCTTGCCAAAAACACATTGAGTCAGTTTCAGAGATGTTATTTTGGAATTTTGTTAAATTGTGCAAACCTGCAGTCTATCCAGATCATTAATTTGTAAGCAAGCTCCAGAAGTCTCTGGCTTCCAGATAGTCTCATTATTCTTACAAGAGCTTCAATTTGCTGGTACCATCCTTCCTTTTGTGATGGACGAACTGATCTTAGGGTGCTTTCCTTTAGTCAGAACTGGTTGGCCAGACTGGCCAGTTTGCAAAAAAATGAAAGAATTTGGACAAACAGTTGGATGAGATCCCTCACATTGCTTTAGAGGAGTATATATCATGCTCAAGGAGTGTGTTATTTTGAAGGCTTTGTAGAGCTAGCCCACCCAATGCCCAGTCAGTTCTGTCAAATGGAATTCAAGAAGTTGTCCTTTGAATCCATGTTTTCGTGTTCAGTTCAAGCCTGCTTTACTTCACAGAATCAATTAAATAATATCATGTTGCAAATTCTTCGCCTAAATGCGACCACAGTGGCATCATGAGCTGTTGTTAAACCAGAGGGAAGCTGGCAGCGGTTGCAACACCACATTTCTTGCCCTTGTTTCTTGCAATCTTGATGTATCCTTCCTCACCCCACAAGGGTCCCCAGCTGAAAAATTAAAACAAAATTGAAAATCCCCTATTAAGCCATTAAAGTGGGTTATTCATTTACGTACTGTTCAATAAACGAGCAGGAGTGTTTTATCAGGTTTAAACCACAAGGCGAAGCTGTTGCAAGTGGTTTTAGACCTGATAAAACAAGACCTGCAAGTTTATTGAAAGACTTCAAAAACACTCCACAAAGAGTGTGAGTTCCTCTGGAGTCCTCTCACGATGGTTCAAATTGTGAGAGGAAAATATTAGCAATATTACAAGAAAAACAAGCTATGCCTTTGAGTTTTGGCCATAAATGCAAAGGATCTTAAATTGGCCATTTTCGACCATTTTCCTAAGGGGTTAACCTTACCATTCTGCCCAAAATGAGCCAAATTATGAGGATTTTTAAAAAGTCAAAAATTTCATAAAAACGTGGTCGTATAGCCCATTAATGGACTTTTCTGAAAGAAGTAAGGCCTCTAGTTTAATTTCAACCCACAAAACAATCTTTGAGAGCCTTGGAGACAATGTTTTGGCAATAAATGCAAAAGCACTGAGATTGGTCATTTTCGACCATTTTGCTGGGAGGTTAACCTTACCATTTTGCCCTAAATGGGCCAATTTTGGAGCATTTTTAAAAAGTTAAAATTTTCATGAAAACGAGGTCGCATAGCTCATTAATTGACTTTTCTAAGAGAAATAAGACCTCTAGTTCAATTCAACCAAGCAAAGAATCTTTGAGAGCCTTGAAGACAAAGTTTTGGCCATAAATGCAAAGGAATTTAAATTGGCCATTTTCGACCATTTTGCTAAGGGGTTAACCTTACCATTTTGCTTAAAATGGGCCAATTTTGCAGCATTTTTAAAAGGTGAAAATTTTCATGAAAACGTGGTCGTATGGCCCATTAATGGACTTATCTGAAAGAAGTAAGGCCTCTAGTTTAATTTCAACCAAGAGAATGATCGACCATTTTGCGAAGGGGTTAACCTTACCATTTTGCCCAAAATGAGCCAAGTTATGAGGATTTTTAAAAAGTCAAAAATTTCATGAAAACGTGGTCGTATAGCCCATTAATGGACTTTTCTGAAAGAATTAAGGCCTCTTGTTTAATTTCAACCAAGAAAACAATCCTTGAGAGCCTTAGAGACAAAGTTTTGGCTGTAAATGCAAAGGCACTGAAATTGGCCATTTTCGACCATTTTGCTGGGGGGTTAACCTTACCATTTTGCCCAAAGTGGGCCAAATTATGAAGATGTTTAAAAAGTGAAAATTGTTATGGAAACGAGGTTGTATAGCCCATTAATGGACTTTTCTGAAAGAATTCAGGCCTCTAGTTTAATTTCAACCAGAAGACAATCTTTGAGAGCATTGGAGACAAAGTTTTGACCATAAATGCAAAGGCACTGAAATTGCCAAACATGTTTGATATTGGTGTCATGTCTTCCTACCGAGTCCTTGCTGATCATTTTCACAAACATCTTTTTCAAAGTAATCAACAAACGAGAAGGGTCTCAAGAGCAAGTCTGGGCCGGAATTTTGTACCGCATTACTGTGTGGCGTAAGTTAATTCACTTCTTCGCCGTTGCCAGCATACTTCGCACTAGCTCTCTCTACCTTTGTCCTCCCAATAACTATTCACTCTTCACACAAACTGCAGCAAAGCCATTTATTGAGAGTAAATACAGCTGTTAAATACTTGTAATAAGTAAAAATACAAAACTTGGTTTAGTTGAAACTTACCTCTGCTTAAAAATTAGTCTAATAATGAGTACAATACAAGAATTGATTTTCTGTTCAAGGTCAATAAAACAAGAAACACATTTCGTGCCACTCAAGTTTTGCAATTGAAAAGAACAAGTCTGAAACTATCTATGTTCACGGAGCCGGGCTTCCATTCTTAATGCAAAAGGTCACTAAAACATAGACACAAATATATTTACAATTAAAACCTAACACTGAGGGGTTTTTTAACAATTAGCAAGGAGTTTGAGTTTTCTGAGTCAATAGATAGTCAACGAGGTGCGCAGCGCCGAATAGACTATTTGACACCGAAGACGAGAATGAGTAGTCTAATTGTTTTAGTAGAAATCCACTCACATACTACCTCCTACTTCACTACATTTTTTTATTGATGTTAAGATTCAAAGAATCCACGTGGAATTGGTTTGTTTTTGTTCAAACTGCTGGGTTTTTGCTACTTTCTATCACTCAATAGATAGCAACTAGCAAGCCAGCCAGATTGCAGGATTCGTGACAGTATATGAATGGATTTATACTAAAGAAATTTAACTTTAACTTTACCAAGCTTGCATTTTTAAAAGTAGACTGAATTATTGTGCTGTAGTTATTGTAAGAAATGCGGAACTGACGAACTTAGACTCAGCCACTCAAAGAAATTTCATAGACACCTGTTTCCCTGCTGCTCAATTCTCATAACCAAGAACACAATGTCCAGTGGAAATCACATAAGAAATTAAATCACAGTGATCAATGACATGTTTCATTCTAGATGAAACCTGACAAAAAACTAGCTTCCAAGGGTTAAAAAAAAAAAAATGAAAGAAACCAAGTCCCAATTCAAACGTCACACTACGGTTGTGTCAAACTCAACTCATGGAATTAAGTTGGACATGAGCATGACCTTTTAATCACGTGGCGTGGAAATTAATTAAGTTCGCCGAGCTTGTCGAGCCAACATCATGATAACAGATTTGACATTGATTCAAACGTTGCCCTAAACTTGTGTCGAACTAAACGCATACATTTCAGATAATGTGCTAGTAAATTATGATGCATTATGAGAGCAGGCAAGAAAGCGGACAGCGTCACTTTTGAATTTGGCATGACGTTTGAATCCGCTGTTGAGCTTACGTCAAACTAAACTAGAAACAGTTTCCTCTGCTATTTCTTAGGCAACTTGAGTTCTTAGGAGAGTGTTTACACCAGTGGGTAGCTTGCTGAAGTGGCAATGCCACACATGTTGTCTTTGTTTCTTGCCATCATGATATATCCTTCGTTTCCCCAGCTTGCTCCCCAACTAAAATAACAAACAAAAGTACCAGGCTACATCACTGCAACATTTATTACCAAGAGAGTGACAAAGGGGTGAGTGGAGGGGAAGACAACGGGGGAAGGGACAGGGAGTGAGAGAGACAGTTTCACTGTTTAATCATGAGCAAAATCAATTATTGATTCACTGCTCAGCGAGTGCCAACTGGCTTTGCAATGACAATGGTAGAAGCGAAGGAAAGATGCTGGTTCATTTTTCATCTTGTGTATGCAAATCACTCAATCACTCGCTCACTCACTTGCTCGCATTATGCTCTCTGCTGACCAGCGGGCAATACTAGCACAAGTAGTTAGTCTCAGGCCAAATAGCAATAACTTTATTTGAGTCTCAAGCTTATACAGCAGGACAGAAGTGCTGTACTAATTGGGGAGACTACAAACCAAATCAAATTTGATCTAATCAAATGTTGATCTTCGAGGAGGGGAGAAAAACCTCTCAGAGCAGAGTAAAGAACCAATGAAATCAACCCATGTATGAGGCTTAGTCCGGGAATTGAACCAGGGACACACTGGTGGAAGGCGACCACTCTCACCACTGCACCAACCCTAATCACCTAACCTAAGTCATACAACACTCGTTGTCTCCAGGCAAAAAAGAAAAAAAAAAAGAAAAGCAAAGAAAAACAGGTGGGGAAAACACCACTGTGTTTTTTATTTGTTAATCCATTTGTCTCAGTAAATTTAAGATATATAATTATATTTAAAATTTTGGTACAAAAAGTCCCCTGATTTAGATGGGATCATTCGATTGTCACTAGAAAGCCACTTATTAAAATTAATATTCTGGCAGCAGAATTTTGCTGACTTGACATAGATTAATTTTTGCAGACTTGTTTGGTGACCTTCAAAATCTGTTCTTTTTTTTTTTTTTTTGGCAACCAGGGGTCGGTTGCTCGAAGCCCGGTTAGTGCAAACCATTGGTTAAGAGGTGTCGAAACTGATAGGTTTCCATGGTATTTAACCCTGGTTAACGCTAACCATGTGCTTTGAGCAACCCGGGCCTGGCCGTGAAATATTAACAATGATCCCATTCATTGCAGATTATGGTTCACAGTTTGTACACATACTACCCACCTGTTCTTGACAAGCCAGTAGTCTTGACCTTCATCACTGGTGCCATAACCAACAACCAACACACCATGATCTAGTGTGGTGCTGCTGCAACTGGGCTCATCATAGACCCCATCTCTGTAGAGCTGGAAGGAAATGTGACTTGCATCAATTGCCACAGAGACAGGACCCACAGTGGCAACCGCCACCTTCAGTGCATTCTCGTCACCTTGAGTGACGTCCACATGTCCAGTATCATCAGCACCCAGAGATGAGCTGTTAAAGTGGCATTTCTCATCCTGAAAGAGAGTGATCATGGCCACATTAACATGAATCAGAAGGCTGCCAATGCACGTGCAAGAGCATAACAATGTAATTCCATTCAGATCATTTGAGAGTAGTTTTCATTTGGGTGTTGAAAGTAATTAAGCAAAAGTAATTAATAATTTAATAGGTTATTAATAATAATAATAATTAATATTATTAATTATTAATAATAATTAATATTAATAAGTAACCAATCAGATGCAAAACTACCGATTGCAACTTACAATGTACAAGTGT
>BLFK01000535.1:591818-601087 GCA_014634185.1 Astreopora myriophthalma
GAAGATGGTCAAAAATGGATATCTTTCATGCTGATGTGAGTTAAATTTTCTGCAAAGTTTTAGGTTTGCCAATCAAAGCAGTGCCTTATTACTGAATGACAAAAGACCCTGAAAAATTACCAATGGAAACAGAACATGTTAGCCTTGACAACATGGTAATTTCAAGGTCAAAACTTCATAACTAAACTTTCCTTGTGCCTTACTCATTTGAAAATCGTAGTAAGGGTGCTGGACTTGAAAACCAAAGGTCCTCATTTCAAGTCCTACTCTTACCCCTAGCTGGAGTTATTCTCTGGTCCCTGGTTCAACTCTTTGATCTTGTAAGATCTTGCAAGAATCTTAGTAAGATCCTGTAAGATCTTGGTAAGATCTCAGAACATTTTCCTAAGATCTTGTAAGATCTTGTAAGAATCTTAATTAAGAAGTAAGATAAGATCTTAGTAAGAATCTATTAAGAATCTTACTAAGATCTTAATACATGTAAGATTTCCACCTGGGTAGTCATGTTGGAGTTCCAGTACAAATTTTACTTTCCAGAACCGTTGACAGAAGCAGGTGAAGAGGCAAGTACCGAAAAAGAATAGAACACCCTCAGTGCAAGAGAGCCAATATAATAAAAACCTTATTCAACTAGCTTGTTTGGTTCGTACTAGGAAAATATTGGTCTCGTTCCTTTTGCATGCAAGTTTATGGACCTTGCTTTTCAGGCTCAGTCCATAAAATCATGTTATCAACATAGCTGTACACCTTCCAATGCAAAATTGCAGCCCAGTTGATCTGTACATGTCACCGCTTGCTAATCGCCATAGCGCTACTGCCACTCGCTTCTTTATCGAAATAGATTGGTGTAATCTAGTGTGAAGTTGACTCCTTCTTTGCCAACTCCATACCAAGCACTCTAACAATGTACTCAAACGTACGCCTCAATACCCTTAAGTTCTCTTTCCACCAATTGTTCACAAAATCTCCTTGTAATAGGCTCTTGAACAAGAACTGATTTCCCTGCCATGACCAAACACGTCTAGTGCGCCTTTAAAGCAATTTGGAGGAGAATCATGCATTTTCCCCTCGACCTCTTGGGGTGCTGAAGCAGTAAAAGCTGCTGAAACCTTGAGGCTTCTGCTTGCCACTCAGGCAATAGAAAATAAAAAGCAATGACCATGACAGCTATGGTAGGGCGCTTTCCTTTTGAGTGCAAGAATGTTTTTAGAATTTCCGGCCAAATCAATTTGTTGGTGATGCAGTGCAGGTGTTGACAGATTAACTTGGCTTATTTGAGCCAGTATAAACACTGTCAGTGGGAATCTACCAAAGTTTGGTAAATTGACCTCGGTTCAATATTCACCGCGGTAAACGCTCAAGTGTAAACACAGCAGTCTCGTTCTCAAAGAGAAGAAGGCAATTATATGCAAATAAGTAAACTGGTATTCTGAAATCGCTCGAAATGTTCGATGAAAATGTATGATCTAGATCAAACATAATATATGTTGAGACAGGCGGCTAAACGGTCAGAAACGTTTATCCAACACGATGCTGGACGAAAATGTTTGATCATTTTAGCCGGGGCTTAAGTTAGCTTACGTAAGAAGTTCGCAAACCTGTTAGTGTGGAGTCCAGCCAACAAATTGAATAAGGCCGAAATCAAATGGATAAACTGACAAATAACCTCACCAAAACATTCACTCTACGTACTCATCCGTAAGTAAAACAAAGTTATACAACAGAGACATATATCCGTGACTTTGCATTCCTCACTTCGGTCTCGTGACTGAAAGACGACGTCACGGCGCGAAGGAACCCGGCGCGAACGGGTTTCCTTCTCACGAAACTGTCAGGAATTTACATCAAAATGTCAACCAAATCCATTCACGGACAGCTTAATTTACCTTTTAGTGCGATCCTAAGGTTTCTTCAGGGTTTCTGTTGATGAAATCGTGCCTTTTTGTGTTGCCGTGTTGCTTTGTTGCTTTGTCGACAAGGAAGTCAAGAACAAGGTGAACGTGTCATGTAAATTATGACGTACTTCCACAGGCAAACCAAGCTAAAAATGTGAAGAAAAGGAGGAGACGTGACCGTGAAAGCGTCGCTTCAGCAGCATGGACGGTGGAAGTCTTTATTTATTTTTATTTCTTTTTTGAAATTTTTTTGCGATTTTTTTTCACGACAAAGGAGCAATGAAGCGAAAGGTTATCGACATCTGAATGAAATAAAGGAAAGTAACTTGCCTTGATTTCTTTCTTTTGTCTTTTTGAGCTCTTTCCCACTTTGTTCCCTGCTAGCACAGTCCTCTTTACTTTCATGTTCGCTGGGCTGACGAGAACGGGAAAAGAGTTTCAGTTAGTCTCTTTTCCCGTTCTAGTCAGCCCAGCAAACGCAAAAGAAAAGAGGATCCTGCAAGCGGGGAAACTGTTTTGGCACTTTGTTGAAGAGGCTGTCATAATCTTCCCAAGACGAATTAAGTCTTAGAAAGGTTACGACAACCTAACAAAACAATTAAGTGCTTTTTATTTCTCTAATTACATTTATAACATTCCCCGGCTTGCTATAAGTCGTCCTTATCCTCATCTTCCACATTCCGGACGACTGAAATACACATGTTTTGGAAACATAGCACCAGCCACATGCGCGCGTTGCGGATCTTTTTTCGCCCGTCATTTTATACAAGGTGTGTTGTTCACACTGGAGGCGTAAAACATCAACGGAAGATGCTTTTCTTTTTTTTTTTTTCATTTGCGTGACCTTTCCGCAAGTCGCAAGTGTGAACCAGGCTTTACATTTGAGAGATCACTGTCTTGTGCCACCTGTCTGTAAAGTTTGGTTTCAAAGTTCTCTTTTTTAATGAACTTAGTGTGATAAGGGTGTTCCATTATGTTTATTTTGCAGTCTGTTAAATTTCAATGGTCATAGTAACAGAGAATGATCACAAGAAATTATTGCACTGATTCAAGGCAAGTATAATTATTACCATACACTGTCTTATTGGTCTTTTTTGACGTAAAACATTTAGGAAAGTGCTGAGGATAATATTGTGGAGGGCCCCCCAGGGGGAATCCTTGTTCCCTTTTAAAAATTGGTTAGTGTTCCCTTGTTCCCCAAATTAATTCCACACATGTTCCCAGCTCTTTGATCCCTAAAATGGTTTATGTTCCCTTGTCCTGTCAGATATTTTGTCTTCCACCCCCCTTTCCCCAGTTCAAATTGGCCATGTTCCCTTGTTCCTTAAAACCCCTGGGAGACCCTCATTGTATATTTTGAATCAGACAAAACACTTTTGGGAGCACCACTTCTTGCTGCCCTTTTTTCTTGTGTGTAGTCCCCCCCCCCCTCCCAATTTTCATCCAGTCCCCCTGACCCATAATCAATGGACAGCTCCATACTTGGTGTCACAGGGTCCAGCACAGGGTTGAGCAGTTTGCGACTGAGTGTCATGAGTACGTGTAACATGCAATGTTGCTTTGGCTTTTATTTCCCCCATCATTGGATCAAAAACATGCACAAACTTTTCAACCAATCAGAAGCAAACTAAAACCAACATGCAACTTGGTCACTCTTGCTGTGTTTCCTTGCTTTACACTCTGATGGGCTTGTACACAACAACAAGTTAGGGGAGCTCCCTTGACACAGTGGTGAGAGTGCTCACCTTCCACCAATGTGGCCTGGGTTCGATTCCCTGTCTCGGACTCATATGTAGGCTGAGTTTGTTGGTTCTCTACCCTGCTTCGAGAGGTTTTTCTCCGGTTTTCCCTCTCCACAAAAACCAACATTTGATTTGATTTAATTTGCACCAATGAAAATGTATATTGATATTGGCGCATTATAAGTTAATAAATATTATTATTAACAAGTCGTGAATTAATTTGAATTGTGGTTAACTGAAGGGTGTATAATTTCCTTCAGAATGTCATTGGCTTCATAAAGACTTTGATTTGGAGTTCATGACAGTCAACCGGACACTGCTCTAAGATGATAATGGTAATCTCACTTCAAGATTTATTTTGAGATGTCTTTAAAGTGTCCATCATCCTTCCACAACAGGAGTATAATACACCCCTCTTCAATATCACAATTTTAAAATGCAAATTTGTAACAAGCAAAAAATCTGGAAATGTTAAATTGTAAATTTATCTGTACACAAAAAAGCCAGTAAATAATTTACAAGACAATATTATTATATTATATATTATTTCCGTGTTCAAGATATTAGCATTGCATTTGTTCCCAAACTATTAAAACAAAACTCTTCCAAACAGATACAAAGAATAGACAACTACTGTCACAGCATAAACGCAACTTTCTATCACGTTGTCACTGAAATCATACTTGGAATTTCACTAAAGGAAGGAGCAAGAAAGGAGTTTTCTTTTCTTTGAAATACAGAATCTCTTTAAATAGGAGTGATATCCACTTTATTTGACAAACGAATCACCACTCTTGTTAAAACTAAGGGAGGAGATTTGCCTCGCCAAAACACCTTGAGTCAGTTTCAGAGATTTTCATTTGGAATTTTGTTAAATTGTGCAAACCTGCAGTCTACACAGATCATTAATTTGTAAGCAAGCTCCAGAAGTCTCTGGGTTCCAGATAGTCTCGTTATTCTTATAAGAGCTTCAATTTGCTGATACCATCTCTCCTTTTGTGATGGACGAACTGATCTTAAGGTGCTTTCTTTAGTCAGAACTGGTTGGCCAGACTGGCCAGTTTGCAAAAAAATGAAACAATTTGGACAAACAGTTGCATGATATCCCTCACAATGTTTTAGAAGAGTATATGTCATGCTCGAGGAGTGCCTGTTATTTTGAGGGCTTTGTAGAGCTAGCCCACCCAGTGCCCAGTCTGGCCAGTCAGTTCTGTCAAATGGAATTCAAGAAGTTCTGTCCTTTGAATCCATGTCTTCGTGTTCAGTTCAAGCCTGCTTTAGTTCACAGAATTAATTAAATAATATCATGTTGCAAATTTTCCGCCTAAATGCGACCATAGTGGCATCATAAGCCGTTGTTAAACCAGAGGGAAACTGGCAGCGGTTGCAACACCACATTTGTTGCCCTTGTTTCTTGCAATCTTGATGTATCCTTCGTCACCCCACAAGGGTCCCCAGCTGAAAAATTAAAAACAAAATTGAAAATCTCCTATTGAGCCATTACGGTGGGTTATTCATTTACATACCGTTCAATAAACGAGCAGGAGTGTTTTATCAGGTTTTAAACCACAAGGCAAAGCTGTTGCAAGTGGTTTTAGACCTGATAAAACAAGACCTGCAAGTTTATTGAAAGACTTCAAAAACACTCCACAAAGAGTGTGAGTTCCTCTGGAGTCCTCTCACGATGGTTCAAATTGTGAGAGGAAAATATTAGCAACATTACAAGAAAAACAAGCTATGCCTTACTAATATTCTTTATTACATAAGAATACTAATGACAAGTGTTTTATCAGGCTTTAAAAGCTGATGCATGTGACTTTTTATTGGTGACTTGATAGGTTTTTAAATTAGTAATGAGTTTTGAAGTTACTTTTGAGGAATATCTCTATAAATTATCAGTACTACTGGTTGCCACTTATGCATTCGGTCAATTGCATTGAAAAATTAACCCTGTAAGATGACAGGCTACCAAACAATAATTGGCAAATTCAATTGGCCAAATGATTTGAAACACAAGACATCGCCGGCTTTTCAAAATCTATCTTTCGGAGAAACTGTATTGATGGAAGGAGACCGACAACTCAATCAATATTAATCTCAATATGAGGATTCATTTCCTCCCTGTTGGCACCCTGTTTGTATTTCTTTATAATATTCAACTCCTTAATAATTCATAATGGAAAAACAAAAGAATTGTTTTATTAATCAATGGTTGCATGTCTGATACAAATTTTTCCTAGTTTACATAAATGCTTTGTTTGACTTTCTTTATTAAGATGACTTGTACAACAAAAAATTAATAATGAATGAACATCAAAGTAGTTTACAATATCCACGTCAGTATTGTATCACATTAACAAACTCTTGGCCTCAAGTTTGCACATGTGATACAACACTGCCGCTCATATTCTAAATACTACTTATTATCGTTATCACTGATCTCTGTTATTATCACTATCATTATCATTTCATTAATATGCTAATATCATGGGTGACAAATTACTCCTTAATTTTGGCACGAAATTTCAGCGTTAATTTATAATTTCACACGTGAAATTACAATGTTGCCATGGCAACTTTTCCTACAGTGCCAAAATGGCATTTGTGGGTGTAATTTGTCACCCATGATATTAATCAGTAATCAAATGGTATACTCATGAAATTGGGGATTATTTCACTTGCATGAAATTATATCCCTAATTTCTCTCGTCACCATTTGATTACCCATACATGTACAAACAAAGTTGTTATGAATTGATAATCTTGAATATTTTAGCTAACCAGATACCCCTTATTTAGAACACGGTGTATGGCCAGTGAAAAACACCTTAACCAGAATTTGAACAAACCTGTTTTTGACAAGCCAGTAATCTTGACCATCTTCATTTCCATAGCCAACGACTAGGACAGCATGATCCAAGTGTGTGCTGCTGCAGTGTGGTTCATCATACACACCCCTATGATAAAACTGGAAAGACGTGTGGCTCGCATCCATCCCAACTGAGACTGGACCTACAGAAGCTGAGGCTACCTGGAGTAAAGACTCATTGCCAGATGGAATATCCATAAAACCAGTGTCAATTGCACCCACATCTGATGCATTGAAGTGACAAGTCCCTGCCTAAACAAGCCAAAAAGAAGATGTTTAATTGTCATGGTTTTCAGGAAAAAAAAATTATTAATAAATATTATTATAAAATTACATTATTTTATTATTAATTACTATAATTATATTATTAATTAGTATTACTAGTTATTATAAAAAAACTAATTCATTATCACCAGTACACTAGATTGAAATACTGCAGCTTTTCTATCAAAAATCCAAATGTTAGGGGCTTTTTGTACATACTGTAACATGTTCTTTTTAACGTCAGCAGTTTAGAAATAATAATTCCTCTGCCCTAGATGGTATGATTTGTGTTAAGTACTATGCATCTTCCCTTCCAAGAAGTGTAAATGGATTATATTAATTTTAGCATGGATCGATGGATAGCTGACTCCTTTTTTATCCTACCAAGCTTTTTGCTTTAAATTATTGTTGTTGTTTGGATTAGAGCTTTTAGTCACTGCATTATTTCTACGCGTAATTCTGATGAGGTTACCTTGCTAAAATGACGAAGACAATATTAATTACCTAGTTGATTATTGTTGTGCCACAGACTTATTATATTGCAGGCTCAGAAAGTGACCTTTCAGATACATGTACATGTACATTTTCCACGTTTTTCGAGCCATGTTCCAATGATCCTGTTATTAGGGACTTTAAGCAATGACTACGGCAACGCCAACAAAAAACGTCACTTCAAAATATAGATTTGCCCTATGGTGAGTATCTCATTCACGTTGTAAAGTGTGGGCGGAGTATCGATGACCGGATTGGTAGCAATGGCGTTCAAGTAAAGATAGAGGATGAAGGATTCACCGTTGTGTGTTCCTGTTGTCGTCAAAACGTTGAATTCGGTCATTTCACATTATTGCTTTGCAGACGACAGTAAGGACACGCACTAAAATGCATGCCGCATGTGCAGAGTGTGTAGGACTATTGTTTTTCCTCGTTAAGCCTGTTCTCCTGTGGTGTTGCTGTTGCCGTTGCCTTTGCTTAAACTCCCTATTAATGTGTTTTGCTGAGTTTACCCTGTCTATCAAGCTTTGAGGATCACTTTACTACAATTAAATCTTTTATTCATTTATTTTGTTTGGAGCTGGGCAACAGGCAATATTATTGTAATTCTATGCAATAGAGTCAAGTGCACATCTCATGCCCACTTGATCCAGAGTCCAAAGTGCTGAACCCAAAGGCCACTGTCCTTACCACCTCTCACAATTTTGAAAATGTACAGCAGGACTGTTTTCTTACCCTGCCATGATACGGGTAACTCGCTTCAGTGTCAACTCCATTGTTGCTCTTGATGTACCTGAAAGCATTGTCCATCAGACCTCCTCTGCAACCATTATTCCCATAAGAGGATGAACAATCCACCAGATTCTGTTCACTAAGGGACACCAGTTTACCGGTCTTCCTGAAGTTCTGTCCCTCCAAAGATCCAGTCTGCAAATTTAAAATATTGATCTTTTTTATTTAGGGATAGGAAATGGGCCACCAGCATGAGCTTCCTAGCTCCCGGCTGCAGGGCTGTCATTAAGTTTCGAAGCAGCCATTACACTGAATTTGTCATCGTGACAGTGAAATACATAGCTAGTGTGTCATGACACCAATTTACAGCGTACATCTTCACCTGTAAGATCAAGTGAACTCAGACATACTGTAGTAGCTGTTACTATGCGTTACGACCCTCAGTGACAGCCCTGACGGGCGTTATACCATCTGCAGATGGGTTGGGGCAAAACCTACAGTAAGTTACTGACAGAAAAATGGGTGCAGAGATGATGAAAGAAAATGAGAAGGTACTGTAACAGAAAAGGTAACATTTTCTTTGGCATTCAACTCACTGTGCTGAAGGCCCAACAAGATCCACAACGCCCTTGGTTCTTGACAGGAGTCACATATCCCTCTTTTCTCCAATCAACACTATCAGGAACCTTGAGATTTGCCGGTGGAAGAAATGTAGATGCCTCTTCCTTAGAATCCTTCAGGTTCTGTGTCATCTTGTACCCATTTAACATTTCTCTCACTTCTTGTGATGTCTTCAAAGGAAAAGAGAATTAAGGTGCTGAGAGACAAGTGGAGTACAAAATGTCATTATCACACTGTAATGAGCTGCCTATGCATTGCTTCAGTTGCTATTGCTGATTACAAAGTGTTTTTAAATTCCTGAGTTCCTCAGGTGAATGCATACTTGCATAACATTACATTACAGTTACTGACATTAAACTTGTTCAACAAAATAGAATTGTTGGCTCATTGGTTGGTACTACGCATACATATTTATTTATTATTGATTATCTGCTTCTCTCACTCCTCATTATTAAAACGTACACACTCACACCCCCACCTACATACCCCCCCACCCACCCACCCACATCCCAAGGTTAGTTTGGTCATTAATTTTGGCACCATCTGCCATTACATGTACCTGACCTGCTGGGACCACACACCCCTCATGTGCTTTCAGGATAAAAATATTGTTTGCTTTCTGAAACTAGCTGGTGCTTTTTTTTTTTTTTTTTT
>BLFK01000535.1:601287-617173 GCA_014634185.1 Astreopora myriophthalma
AAAAAAAAAAAAGAAATATTGTAAAGTGAAATATGTACTGAGACATGCATGTGTCTCAGGGGAAAAATACACTTAAGCTATCATCTTACCAGATCTCCAAGATGGTTCATAGCTAGTTTATACTTGTGAGCTTCATTATGAGAAACGATTCTTTTAAGGTTGTCTTGCCAAATGAAGTTCCGTAGTCTCTCTTCCACAACATCAACGTAGCTTTTCTCATGAAAAGATTTCCATGCTCTCCAGTTTGGATCATCAAGAGGATCCAATTGTGTCTGGGTAGGCCATGCGGCCGAGATTGCAAAACAGACTCCAAGCACAACTAAACACTTCATCATTGATAAACCTAATAAACAAAACACATGACTTTGTACTCTGAGGGACTTTAACTTGAATGCAAGTATCTCATGATTAACAACCACTGATGGAACCACTGATGGAAGTTAATCAGAAATTCAGTACAAGTTAGAACTGAACTTTGCATTAGGAAATGGTTGGGCATTCTAGAGTAATCTTATTGCATACAGTGTAAGGACTACAAACTCCTCTCAAAACCCTTGTTCTTAAACTCTATGGGGCATTAAAGAACCTGTGCACTATTACCTTTCCTTGGGTGAATGAGGTCTCATATGGACTGGTCAATAGCAGCTGGCTAAGGGCTGGTTTACACGTACGACACAAGCAACATGCACAAGCGAAGAAGTATGTGGAGTTTTGATCATTAGTACCTTTCTTCAGAACAAAAGACACTAATTAACAACAACTTAATGCGTCTGTGCATGTTGCTCGTGCTTATGCTTGTGTCATACATGTAAACCAGCCCTAAGGCACCTTTACATGTTGATATCAGACCTTTCCCTCCGATAATATTATTGTAAACTGTCATGGATACACATGTCTGTTACATACTGTATTAGAAAATAGTTCAAGGAAAATACGCGCGCTGATTGGTTAATAATCGTGTTTCTATTAAACAATTAGATTATGAGCTCGAGATTTCTACTGCGTGATAGTTGACGAGGGCGCAGCCCGAGTCAACTAACACGCATAGAAATCGAGAGTGAATAATCTAATTGTTTTAGTATAAATCTACTAGTCGTTCAAAACTAAACAAGTAAATTATCTATATCCTCATCTCAGACACTTCGAAACACTTCCAAAACACGACGAAGTGGCCGCCATTTTGTTGAAAACCGCTACTCACTATCTATCACAGAATAGATAGCGACTAGCGTAGCCAATCAGAGAATGGCATTCGTGATAGAACGCTAGTAGATTTATACTAAAACTCGATAGAAACACAGTTGACGTAGTCACGAACAAGAGTCACAGCATTCCCCTGTGTGCGGACGTGTAAATTGCGTGCTGTAGAGAATCTACGTTTTGATGATAAATAAAATATAAAGTTTTCTTCGTTTTTCGTTATTTTCCTTGGGCTATTTTCTAAAAGAAATACAAATCATTTTCTTCGTGTTTCTATCGAGTTATAGAAACACTCGTGAAAGTTTGGGAGAACTCGAAAAAGCTGTGGAAACACTCGCCTGCGGCTCGTTTAGAATTGAATGAATTTCTAATTTGATCAAAATTCCTAGAAGTATGTCCTTTGAACAAATTATTAAATTTTGGTCTTCCCTGTTGCAGGGCACAAACATGGAAAGAATTTGTCACGTGCTTTACAATACACTGTCACACGCGATTCACTGAGCAAGGTTCAAAATAAAATATTGAAACTGACGAAATATTTCCAGATTTTGATAAAAAAGAAATCAGCAAGATGCTTCCTCACTGATAAATCTGTGGTAAAAATTAACATGAGCTATAGCTTATTTTCGTGAAGAACACGACATGTGGATGACAAAATTGAAAGACTTAAGAACCATCACATTAGAAGCCGTGTCAGATCTTAGATGTGGACACTACGATCACACATTCTGTAATCCAACATTTTTACGTCCTTGGAAATCGAATACAACAATGTATTCTCACGATCGAGCAATCACCCCTAAAAATATATCAAAACATGGGGTATAACGCCTTACCAAGCGAAGTTCAAAGAACGGATTGTTTACATTTCTTAGAACGCCGTAACTTGAAAGTGTTGGCGAAAACTTGCATAAATACATCAAGATTGCGCTCACCTTCACAGACGCTATTAAATCGGCGAAAAAAGCTCTTCCCTCCAATTTCAAGAACGCAAAATCACATTTCACTGCCGAAGATCGTGCAACGCTGTTTTCATTCACGTTCCTTGTTGTCATGCATGCGGTTTGATGTCCATCGCATCTCTTTTGTGATTGGCTAATTTCATTTTGACGTTTCCTGATTGGTTAATGAATCATTGCATCAGACAGTCACCCCAGTCACGAGACTATCACAAGTTTTTCTGGCGCCAAAAGCTCGCGACAAGCACACAGGGTAGTACTTGGTGTAAGATCTGACTATTATGTCCGGGACCGCACCCAAGTGATATGGTGGCAGCTATTACAGTAATAGCAATAGTCGTCGCAGTCGTCGCAGTCGTCGCAGTCGTCGTAGTCGTCGTAGTCGTCGTAGTCGTCGTAGTCGTCGTAGTCGTCGTAGTCGTCGTAGTAGTAGTCTGTACTTCAAGTCAAATTCTTCTATTACGATGCTTCCTTTGTCCGGCCAGTCGTCGGGCGGGCGGTTATCCGGTATGATCCACTCGCCCTAAAAACTAGGGCGAAGCCGCACGGAGGATGGCACAGCACCCCTCCCCATTCTCCGAGCGGCTTCGCCGCCTCCAACAATTCCGCCAGCTACGCAGGCTACCTAAAACAAACATCAGCATTGTCAACGAATGAATGTCGCTAGAGTAGAAGAGGTAGGGAATTTGAAGACCGGTAAATGTATGAATTTTTTGCGCTGGTGATCGGGCATGTTCGGAATAAAGTTCGAGTGCGCCTTACAGGAGTCGGACCTTCCGATTAATAATTTGGATGCTCTCAACCACGTTCCCAGGGCTTTTCTCGGCGGAGAAAAGCCCTGGAAAAACGAAACTCGTATGAAGTAGACAGTTCCAAACATTGGTGCATGCGTATTTCCTAAAACTGATAAACATTACATTACACAAACACAATGTTTGTTTCCAAGTCAGTGCTAATGCGTACCGTAATGTGGCGGCGCGGGTTATATTCGGAAAACACAAAAAACAAAAATTGGATGGAATCAATAAACTCACTTATTCATAATTGTGTGCGAACTTCGATTCGCTCAATCAAAGGCTTTTCAATGTAGGTTTATGCCTATTTTTGCGTTTTCGTTACCCAGCTCAGTAATGAGCTCACTATAAGCACTAATTACACGGGATTCATCTCGTCCCCAGAGCCCCCGCTGTTGTTTCTAATCGCCAGTCCTAGGAACAAGGTTAGGGCCAAGCGCGGGAGAATCGTTTGCTTTGGCCTCTCGGCAGCAACTCGGCAGCAGGGTTGCAAGACTAAAGTGATCTTAGGGTGCGTTTGAGAGGGGAGTATTCCGGAATAATAATAGACCGAATGGTCGGTTTAAGCTTTTTTTTTTTGGGGGGGGGGTGGACTTATTCCGTTTTCGGAATGGACGGAATGGTATCCCGTTGATTCTGCTCTCGATAGCAGAATGAACGGAATCAACAGAATACGCTTTACTCGGAATACACAGAATCATCGTTCTTTTGGGGTTATTTTGGCGCGAAAATTGTGCGGGCCGCCCAAAACGTCAGTCTCAGTCGTGTCCAGACTGTTCCGAGCGTTAGATCTCAGGTCACCTCTGCACTTCGGAATACGCGTTCTTTTGGAAAACCCTATTCCTGTTATTCCGTTAATCCGAAACCGGAATAGGAATAGACAGAATAGTCCTAAGAGAATGCACTTAAAGTTTCCAAATGTTCGTTATCAATGCGAAGATTTTCCTCGATGACACCCTATAGTGTGTATTGCGTTACCTTACCGGACAAATATGCCAGATTGTTCCTGACGCACCCTGTTCCTTTACTCAGAGAGGCGGTATTGTCTGTGTTGGCTTGACGACCCTGTATGAAAAACATACAGAAATATACGGAAATAAATCGCTACAATATACAAATGATTTCATAATCATCAACTAGTATTTCACAGTAGGATGGAATTTCAAAAGAATGCTTTTGATCAAGAGCAGTGCATTGAATTAACGGGGCTGCCAACAGCATCTGAGTGGAAATTGCCTTTCAAACTTCTTGTTTGATGCATGGGGTTATAAAAATAGTTCCGTAAATAGTAGTGGGAATTAGGTTTCGGGCAGCAAACCATTTTGAACATTGCGCGAAAAAATATCCTGCCCGATTGTATGCCTTCTTTTCTGAGTTATTTTCTTTTTATGATATTGACTCGCTGGAGAAATAGTATTTATCATAAAGAGCGTTGGAGGGTTCGCTTAACGGTAAAACAAGTCGTAAAAAGTACTTGTTACTTTGCAACACATTTTATACCGCCGAAAATTCAGTTTCTAGATCTTTCATCCCCTTGCTTTTACACTTTTAAAATATCAGTTGCCCAATTGTTCTTTTGGGGTAAGAAGTCCAAGAATCGCCTAATAGTGTTTTAGTCATGTGATGTCTGGGGTAGCCGCGCCTATTCTGATAAAGAATTTATAGAAAGAAATAGTAATAAGAGCATATATATTTCTATGCGCAAGAGATGGTCAACATAATAAAGATAGATCTCAAACTGAACACCAAGTGGGAAAAAAGTAGCCGCTGAGTTGGTTCCTTGAGTAGTTTGGCATTTGAAATCTCAAGATTATGCACTTGTCAGTGAACATACCGGCAGAATCGCGGGGCAGTGGGGACTCAAGGACAAACGTGTATATAGCTTGCGTTTTTTGGAATTTTGTGTCACAATCGTTTTTTTTTTCCATCAGAGGGAGAGTCGAGGAAATGGATAGGGGAAAGAACCCGTGCAATCGATACAAGCAGAGAGAGACAAAACTGATAAGAATCTTATAGTAGATATTTTCAACAAGGAAACCATAATACTGCCCCCTTTCCTAATTTTCATTCTGTACCTTTTAAAGTAAGCTTAACTCATAATTGCTGCAATTAGTAAATGCATTTACTCACCTGTGTGGCATGAAAAGCACTATGATAAGAGCTTGCTCGTCCCCAGTGGCGCGCGAGGGGGAGCGAGGGGTGATGGCAAGGGGAAAGAAGAGGAACTTTTAATTCTCTCCACCAATCACACCTCGCGCTCAGACACAGGTAGCATTAAAAAATAAATGCGTAAATAAATAAATACATAAATAAATTAATTAATAATAGTAATAGTAATAATAATAATAATAAAACCGGCCGGATGAAGAGCGAATTATTGCACCTGGAGCGTATTGGCAAATGCCAAGCAAATACAAAATGGAAAGTTCAAGATCACTCTTTGTTTTCTTTGGCAAAGTATGTGCCCTATATATTACCATGCGATCACTATAAACGACCATAAACAAAACTTGTTGCTGCAGGAACAAGTGTTGCTGTTCTTAACTACCTTTTATTGAAAGGAAAGTTCGCGTGCTTTTATTAAATTTGACTTTTCAAGCTCTTTCATAACACCGCTTGGGATTCTCCATCTTTCTAGTCGCATTTCTTATTCACTGCAGTTTTTCTAGCCATAAACATTTACTCCCGGATTTCGTAAACATTGCGCTATATATTCAACCACAAAAATTTCATGACTTCAATGATATTTTTCCTGTTTAAACGAGCTCCATTCAGAAAAAAAAGATAAAAAAACTAGAAAGCGGAAAAAGCTTTTCACCCATGACTAGTTTTGTTATAGAACATGTTCGTTTTATCCAGTTTCTTGCTTTGAATATAACGAGAGAAGAGAGAGTTTCCGGCTCCGTTTGTTTTGATGAAGCCGAATGCCAGTGATCCGTTTTTGTTATGTCATTTTAATAATGACGTGCGACAACCCATGAACCGAATACCTTCACAGTCGTCAAGCACGCGCGTGTATGTTGTGGCGTCAGTGACTCTGGTTAATGAGTATTTACGAGACTTTTGAATGGAATGAACATAGCTGGAGTGACTTCTCTCGAAGGCTTCATTTGCCCAGCATGTCTGGTGGATTTTCCGAGCGCCACAAAGCTTCAAGGCCACTGGGTTAAATTTCATTCGCCGAAAACCTCAACGTCCTCGCGCGCTTCAGAGACTTCAAATGATTATGAGGAAATTCCAGGTGATATTGCGGGCAGGAACACTTCTCAGGTTTGCCATTTTTATTGTTTTCTAATCCCAGACTGTTGAACATTTGAGATAAGTTGCATACAACGTTCGTATCGGTTGTTGAAAACCGCTAGCGCCGTGAGTTCAGTGATCACCTGGCCATGTCAAATTTGATAATGTATTGACATTTCAGCCGATTTCACTCATTTCAGCCTGTCAGTCGCTCAAAAGTGCTTGGAGTAAAACGTCAGGCTATTCTACTTTCGAATCATAAGCTGAAAAAGTAAATATCTCTGGCAAAGTAGCCATATTCGTACACATTTTCCAACCCGTATGCGGTCTAAATTTGCCTAAACAAATCCAGCAAATTTAGTTATTTCAGCGGCGCGTGCACAGTGAGAATGGCTTTCTCGTGTCAAAATCCATTAGCCATTGTTTTGTAGTGATTTCAAAGGGACACATGTTGTTAAAAACTGATTTGTGCTTTGCTTTCAAGGTGGAAGGCTTTTGGAACTTTTTTCGTGAAAATATTATCACGTAGAACTTGCGAAGTATTTCAGTCTTCGTTTCATTTTTTAAAAATTTCTCGGTTCTCCAATACAACCCCCCCGAAGCTCCATATAACTTTCTCGCGGAATTCGAAGAACGCAGCTTAAAAAGTTCATATTTGTACCGGATTGAAATGGATTGTTTTTTATCGGTGTGTCAATACATATTTAAGCCGACAGGCTATATATTTTGCCCTTCGCGTCCAATTAATTGATGAAAATTGAAAACCCAGTTGTAAGAATTAAGTTCTCTGTATTGACCTCTTTTTCTGTCGTCCTTCAGTTAAATTAACTTTATCTCGAAATCACTTCACGTTGTAAAACCCAATTAGCATATGAATGCGAGATATTTACCTTGGCCTAGGAACGTCGAAGGATTGCAGCCAAAACACAGTGAGAGAATGAGTTATTTGTTGAAAAGCGTATTGTGTTATTTGACAAAAGGTCATATTAAAAAGGGCTCGTGTTAGATTTTTGCATCGTGGGGCAGCTTGCATAAGCAACTATTTTTTTAAACGAGGGCATTTAAGAGTTCATTATGCGATAATTAATTAGAATTAACAAGGCAGTAAATTCTGGTCCAAAATAAATGAATTCACAATGTCGTGACCTCATTGCTCGAATTCAACTACAGGTGCTTAATATTTTGCTGAAATGAATAAAGGATCACCTTGTTTTATTTACGGAAATAGTTATTTACTCAAATTTCTGAAATGTTTGTCAAAGATATGCATGATAAATGCTCTACAGAGTCTGCAATAGGGCTGTTACTTTAAATATGCTATCAACAATGATGTAACAAGCCCTCTTTATCTAAGTGTAGAAGTGATAAACACTGACTGACAGGATGTTCAAATTCCAAATAACTTTTATCTAATGAATAAATCACAATCCCGAACTTTTGTCATGTGGATAGATTGCAGTGTTATCACATGTAATTGTGAATATATGTTGTGGTTTATTATCCTTTTCCTGGTTCAAAATATTTTTGAATAAGTTTAACTTGTTATTATTTTCCATAATCTAAGGACACTTTCCATTTAACAGAACTGGCCGGCCAGACCAGGCATTTGGAAAGGCTAACTCTACAACGCTTTCAAAATAAACGCACTTCAAGAATGTGAGGGATAATCATGCAACTGTTTGTTCAATTTGTTGCATTTTGTTTGCAAACTGATCGGTTTGGCAGGGCAGTTCTGACAAAAGGAAAGTGCGCGGGCCCTTACTTTCATTACCATGATCTGGAACAATAAAGCACAAAGAGAAACTGGTTTAACAATTTTTTTATTCATTTATTTATAATCAATTAAATGTAAAGCACGTTGCACAGACACATATTTGCATTAGATGCCAAAGCCAGAGGCTTATAAAGTGCAGGTCAAATGGGAAATCTGGATGTGCTACTGATTAACAAATAAAATTTAACTAAATAATGCCATAGAAAACTGTAATTAGATTTGTATGAATTCACAATGATCGTAAATTATCCGTGAGTTTCAAAAGAGGGGTGTCATTCCAGATTAGAGGACCTTGTATGTGAAGTGAGAAAGAGTATTTGTGGAATTGAGATGTAAGTTGTCTTTTTGCCCAGTGAGGTAGATACACAGTACATGCAAGCTAATTAAGGGCATGGGTGAAAACCTTGGCAACAGACTTTTTTTAAGCAGTAGACCACACATTTCTATGGCTTATACATGTCGGCTGATAAACCATGCGGGTTGTCGGAAGAACATGAAAAGAATTCGTTAAACACGAGCCTCAGTCAAGTGATTATTAATACAACTTCTTATTTTTGATTGTTCTTCCAACATCCCAAGTGGTTTGTCATGCATATAAATCATAGAAATGCATGGTCTATTGCTTCTTTTTTTTTTTACAATAATTCAGAAGACATGCATAATTTTTATGAGTTTACTAGCACAATAAAGGTTCCACAGCTGATTGCAGACCAATCAGAGCGTGTGCATTGATTTAGTTGTTATTTATTTGGAGAATATAGATGCATTCCTATATGGACAGGACATTGGCTAATATCCACTGGATAAAGTTACACAGCCTTTGAACTATACTTGGGTGAGATGTGTAGGTTTCAAGTTGATTTTGAAATACATCATTTTGTAAAGGAAGAAGTAAAATTAATACTTGGAATGATGAATGTGTGCACATCATCCGTTTTAGCTCCAGGGACAAGAATGACCCATAACGTGATGAAGGATTACTGTACTTGTGCTCTTCTTTGTTTGATCTTTAAAACTATTTGAAGAAAAATAAACTTGAAAACAACAGTTCTTGTATTTAATCTTCACTTTCGATGGTTATGAGACTCAGAATGCGTGGGAAAAAACCCTCTCTGAGTGGAGTAGAGAACCAATGAACTCAGCCCACATACAGTTTGATGCTGAGTCTGGGAATCAAACCCTGGTCACATTGGTGGAAGGCACTTTTTTCTCATTGCTACGCTGACCCAGCTCCTCTTAAGGCAGGGGTACATCAGAATTCAAATGAAATTTTAAGAGGCTTAAACAAGGGGCAAAAGGAAGAAAATTAGTTTTGAAACACAGACAGTTGATCCCCACCCAATAGCACGCTAGGTTTGTTGGCGACTGTTGGGGTGGCATATACTAATTTTAAACTTCAAATTCTACTTTTTAAACTACATTAAATCTTCACTATTTCTCTTTTCTCAAAATTTTCCCTCCCTTCTAAGAAAACCCCCTCCTCCCAAATATATACCCTCAAAACATCAAAAAATTTACAAAACATTTCAAAACATTGATTCGTGTTTTGAGCATAGGGTTTAGGCATTGCTTGAAATGCAGACGAGATACTTGCATTAAACCCCTTTTAAATGACAGAAAAATGGCTCTCAGTTTCACCCCCACCTTAAGGCAAACATTTGGAAGGTATGAGTGCAAATAGTATATCATGACTAATCAAGCAAGGTGCGAGTAACTATAGAGCCTGCCAATAAAAATTCCCAGAAAACGAATTACACATGTATAAACTATAAATATAAGAGGATTATGACAGCAAATTCCATTAGATATAAATTGAAAAATATGGATTCAAAGATTAGGACAGTTTAGCATGATGAAAGTTTTAGAGATTTGATCATGGAAAGGCCACCAGAATTTGTTTATTTTGGTATGTTTCACCAAAGCCAAGAACAAGAAAAAATAAGTAATGATAATAGGACTGAGTTAAGTTCAGTTTGGTCTGTAATGATGTGAGTGATAACAAAATTGGGTGACTGCATAGCAGGAGTCTGATTTGTTTTTGATAAGTATGATTACAGAATGAATTGGAGGGCACAATCGTCTCCTAAAATGCTGTCATTTGTTCAAGGGGAAAACTTCTTCATTTTGCAAGGAGCCACAGTTTGAGGGTCATTACACTCATCAATGGCCATTGTAACTGAGGTGTGATTGGTTGATTTCAAATACAACTTTGACTGTGTTTGGCTTTTGGAACTGTCGGATAACAAACCGTTGGATTAGTGGAAAATAGGAAATCATTCAGTCACAATCAAGGAAATTGTAATTTTTATGATATAACATGGCCTAAAATCACAGATTAATGAGATCATTTTCCTCTGTTTTGGATTTTCCTTTCTCCAGGCTGCCTCTGATGTTTTGCATATGTCCCAGCACATTACATTATTGCAACTCACAACTCCACTTTTGTTTTTAGTGGCACAAAAACAAAACAAAACACAACACAGATCTGTCTGTAATCTTGTCTTGGTGTTGACAGTGGCGCTAAACAGCAGAACAGCCATATGCTTGTAAACATCTGTCAAGGACAATTATTATCAGTAGTTATTAAAAGTGGGACTTGAGCCAAAAAAATAATCCTACCCACTTTAAAATGAACTGCCATCATATCTACATGGTATTGAATAAAAAATTTATCTGATAACACTCTGCAGGAAATTCATGACCTGTGCTATGGTAAAATTCTGTGTTTTTGAAAATCACTCAGACAAAGTGCTGATAAGTCACAAATTTAATTAACATGAAAAACATGTTGAGATATGGCTGGCATTTTCAAATTACATTCCCAATGGCTATTAAATTTCTAATGGATTATCTTTCACCAAGAGGTGCTGGTAATTAGCACGATGTGTTCTTGAATGCAGGGATGTTCTTAGTTATTAAAATCTGACTGTGATATTTTTCAAGATTTGAATGTGCTTTGCACAACAGACGAAACTGGCATTCAAGAAAGAGAGACCATTGAAAATTCTACAGCGTGCTTTTAGGGGACGTATTTTAACAAGCTTAATTAAGGTAATAATAGTGTTACTTCTTCACGAGGACCTTGATTTGAGTCCCGTAGCTGTGATAAATTTGTTCTGAAAGGAGTTTGATACTCATATTATCATTGATTACCAGGCTGTTAGGGGCCTCTACATGAGCTTTATCAAATGAAGAAGGTCAACATATCTGTTGGCAGCCAAACAACGCTAATTAGATTGTGGGTTTTAAACAAGCTTATGTGAACTTTGTTTATATCACAGGTTAACAGAAATCAGTGCTTGTGCAATCACGTCTTCAAGTCAGATCTGCTAGCTTTGCTGCAACCTTGCGATTTTTGTGGAGAAGATATTGATAGTGAAGGCAAAATATGCAAAGGTGGGAACTTAAAGTGATTGCTACATTACTTTGTTCTCACTATGCTGCTAACAATAAGTGCTGTATAATACTTCTTGACTGTGTTGTTTACTTACACATGCAAATGCAGTTCTTGATTGTAAAGCAATGCACTATATGTAGCTCGAGTATTACAAAGGCGGTAATCCCTAAGGAGCAGGTTTGAATTTATATGTCCATTTTAGTTTTAACGCCAGTAGTCTAATAGCCCCCAATGGTGACTTTATATAATTAAATTATTTTTCTGTGGCTAACGCCAGACTATTACTCTGGTCAAGGCCAGACGACTTTACTCATCACTGGAGACCCTCTCGGCATTGAAAGGTTAAAGGAGTTATTTTCTTATACATGTAGGTAACTAATAGATATATTTGGAGGACTGGCATACAAGTTGTTTTCACTAGCGACACGAGCACAAGCACTTGTACAAGACCAAGAGCGCTTATTTCCCCGTGAAAATGGGCTCGACGTGAGCATAAACATAAGTGCAAGTCAACAAGTGCAAGGATCAAAATTTTTTCTTTTCCTTGTACTTAGTGCATATGCCTGCGTTCTCTGCTTGTGCATGGGTTACTGTTCGTTTTCACTTGACATGAATGTCAATGATGCTTGTGCTTAAGGTTGTATCGCTAGTGAAGACCAGGCTTGATGTGTAACATGTAACAATGTAGCAATGTGCATTGTTACATTGTTACATTGTTTTGCTATAATGTTAATCTGGATTTTACTTTTGATTGAGTATAAAAGCAACAACTTGATTTTTGAAAATAAAGTTCCAATTGTGAGAGGACAAGTGTAAATAAATACTGTAATATAAATATTGTAGAACTACTCATGTTTATGACCAGTTGACAAGTTCTTTTTTTGTATAAACATAGCTTTTGAAGTTGTCTGTCAAGTCTTTTGATATGAAAATATTATGCCTTGATGTTTGCACCAGCTACATGCACGATATATCACGTCTCTACATGTACTGTTATCAGCTGTTTATATGTAGCTAGCTAGAATGGCTAATCTGAACTTGCATACAGTTTATTAGCTGACTAACAAGCCATGTGAGTCAAGAGCTAAGTGAGCAACCTGTCGTAATATAGTTCTAACTGCTTTAACTGCTTAACCCAAAGTACCATTTATGGGTGCTATAACCCTCGAAAGCTGTTAATTTGCATAGTTTGCTTGTGTGCACTTTGTTTGCCTAATCTTCTAGGTTTTGTCGAGGGTTTTGTGACAGGGCTCAAAACTGCAACCGATACAGCAGCATTTGCGAGGAGTCACAAATTTGTGACCTTTTCACCTTGGCTTATTACAAAAATTAATAAAAGGACTAGCAGTTGCTAATTTGCCACCATTTTTGCTAAAATAAATAAAGACTGAAATGAAAAATTACTTTGTTTCTCGTCTTGATTTTTGTTGAAATTTGAAGATAATTATGGGGCAAATTTGTAGCGTAATTTACCTTCTTTGTTACGTACGCAATGCTAGTCACGCAGTCATTCGCCATTTACAGTGGTTTTAGTGACGAGAACACCAACTAAACTACAATTCCTAATATTCGTTACATTCGAAAGACTGTCCCGAACCGAACTGAATACTTTTTAACGAATTGTTGTTTAACGAGACTCCTATGCAAATTTAGAAAACTGAAAATCTGTTTGTCATGGGGCACGCTGGCTTAACACTACTTCATTACGTAGACCTTTTGTCCAGGCTTCTTTAGACAAAATACATCAGAAAAAACAGGTCTAAAGAAACTGCAGTAAGTGGCGAACAGGGCTGTCATTAAGTTTTGAAGCAACCGTTACATTAAAATCATCACCCATAACAGGTAACAGGTACTGTAGGCTCATATTTTGTTTTGTTAAATGTTGGCATATTGATTACAAAATACACCTCTGTTCTACACCCCTGCATTCTTGTTCAGTTAGTTCTAAGCATGTGAAAAAAAATGTTGTATGAAAGCAATTTAACTTTTTTTCAAGGTCATCTTTTAAACCTGTGTAAGGTTAAATAACTTTAACAGTTAGTGCATCCATCACCTGAATTAATTGTTTGTTTTTCTTCCGTGTAGTTTGCAATTATCATTGTCACAACAAGTGCAAAAGGATGGTATGCACAACGGTTTTTATATTGTTTTTTTTTTTAAATAAAATTGTCGACTACTGGACTGTTGATAACAGTAAAGTTACCATGTGGGGTCAGTGGTTTGTTGTTTTGCAAACTGAACTCAAGAATGTATATCGTAAACACCGGCACATAAGCCACACCTTTTTTCCAAAAATAACAGCTCCAAGTTGGGGGTGTGGCTTGTCCATGTGAACATCTGATGAACATTGATATTTTGTGAGTTGTGTAGCATTGAGCATCGTGTCGAAAATAACTCGTCCAGAACAATTCCACTTTACAGTTTTGCTTACTCTGTTGAAAACCGGTCAAACGGGGACACTATAGTGTCGTAGTATTTTGCACAGTCTCTTGACCTTTTATGGTGAAATGGTGCAATAGTGGAATATTTTCCTGCATTTGAGCTCATTAAAAATAGGGGTACATCTTATCTGTGGGTGCAGCTTATACGCTGGTGCTTACCGTAATCATTGGTGATCATTCCACCATGTGTTGGTGATCGGGCACTGAACGTTCTAACTTGTTTTCTAGGTCAAGGATCAGTGTTCAAGGCAAGGATCCATCAACGCGGTGCAAAATAAATCCAAGGTAAAAATGGGGTGATCGCAAGCTGTTCCTTAAAGGTTTTTCAATTTGGACCCACTAGTGTCATTCCAACATCATGAAATGCGGGAAGAATGAGGTAACACTGCTGACTGTATGTACATTTTGGCCAATCCTGAAAATTAGGCATGGCCTGCACCACAGAACAGAGTAAAGGAATAGAACAAGTTCTAGGTTGGAGTATGACTATATGAGTATGAATTTTCCATACTTAGCATAAGGATTAGTTTTGGAGGTAAATTAAACATTTTCGAAGCGTGCATGCTCAGAACAGAAAACTTGTACACAATATAGACACACTCGTACTCCAATGTAAAGATTGGTAATATCAGTGCAGCAACAATGTTGCTGTGTGCTCAAAAACTGCTGTCGGGTCAAACTGTCCCCATTAAGAGCTGCTAGGTGGAAAGTTATGTGAGAAGTAAGACAATGGTGTCTTTCAATCTTCTTGTTTTTCACAGACTTTACTTGATGATGAAACTGGTAGGAAGCGACTGCCATCTTCTCCCAAAAATCTTGTTACAAATATCTGTCACCATGTGCGACACAGAGTTTCCAGGTGAGTCTTGTCATCGCCAAAGCATCTGTCCAATGTGTGTAGCCCTCTTAAAGTTATCTCCCTGTTATGCTCATTTGCCTGGTACTGTATGAATTCTTCATTGGTACAATTAAGGGCCAAGTGATTTAAGTTAGCTTAGTATGGGGCCATTTAGAGCCGTTTTTGCTCCATGATTGGAAAAAAACTTGTGCAAACTTTCAAAGCAATCAGATGCAAAGCTAAAAACCAATTGTGATTTAGTCACATTCATTTCCCCACGCTTGGCACCAGCTGCTTGGTTTACTGGCTTTGTAATTCTGATTGGCTAGTAAAAGCAAGTGGAGAACTTTGTCTTATGGTCGGCAGAAGGATATATTATTTCCTTTTGTGCTGTGCATCCGTTCTAGAAACTTAGGGTTGTTTTTAACAGTACATCTTTGGGCTCTGATCATTGGCACTTGTTTTGCTAAGCTTGTTTTCTTGAGCCTCAAATATTGCCAAAAAATTTGTTAGTGACATTTATGCCAATAGTTCACCAGCTAACTTTGTTGTATACCTCATCTTGCAGAAACAGAGTGCGGCACGTGGATGAGCATTTTGATCTGGACTTGACGTACATTACAGACAGGATAATTGGTGAGTCTTGTTTGGGGACTGAGGGAAGCAAGTGAACTGCCCTAGAGGGGTACCTGTGTTCTTAGTATTAAGGATTTACAAGGCATTCATTCTGGTCTATCTGGACATCTGTTTGCTAATCTGTTTTTTTTTTTAATTTTGATGTAGCAATGTCATTTCCTGGATCAGGCTTAGAGACTACCTACAGAAATAATCTAAGAGAAGTGGCAAGATTGTTACAGAAAAATCATCAAGACAAGTACATGGTGAGAAGTTCAATCACCACCTCCATCGCCATCCTTTTCATTGTCACCATCATCAAATTTTACTTTTGATTTATGGGAAATAACAAAGGAAATAATTCAAGCATTGATTTCTTTGTGTAATTTCTTGTTTCAGGTATTTAATTTATCAGAGAGAAGATATGATATATCCAAACTTAATCATCAGGTCAGTACTTTAGTTTCAGTTTTAAATTACGTGTAAATGAGGTGTTCATTGAAGTAATTCAGTTGCTTGGATTGTGTTTATGGATGCCTGAAGCCTTTTTCACAAACCTCCTTAAAACGTTTTGGACCTGAAAAGTAATTTCTAAAACTACAATCCTCTTATTCTAGAGGGCTGTTCC
>BLFK01000535.1:617738-635138 GCA_014634185.1 Astreopora myriophthalma
TCTAATTCCTATTGGCGTCATCATGGTACATTTCTCAACATACGCACGGCCGTGCGTCCATCTGATGACGTGTGCAACTTGTAATCAAATACAAAATGGCGTGTTTGTAATCAGCCAATAAGAATCTTTGTTTTTCTCAGTACGCGCATTGAGAGAATTTTGTAATCAATCACAAATAAACCTGTTTTCCGCGTACTACTTTCTTGTCACTATGTTATAAAAGAATTGGTTCATGCTTTTAGCTGTGCGTATATCGAGTTATGGATGCACTTGGGAAGTTTGGAGAGCACTGAAGAAGCTAAAGTTGCTCTCGGCTATGCCTCGAGCAACTCTTACGCTTCTTTCGTGCTCTCCAAACTTCCCGCATGCATCCATAACTCGATATACGCACGCTAAGCATGAACAATTTCTTAAATGTTCAAAATTTTCATACAGTGTTATCTTGTACAATGTACCTGCCTTCTGCTCACTTCCCATCCAGTGCAACTTTCAGAAAAGGGAGAATAACATACAACTTTTGTCTGCAATGAGATCTTAAGCAAATTGATCATGCTGTATTTCCCATGAAATGATTGCAGGCTCAATTTTAATGTTTTTGACCATTGCTGTTTTTGTGTGTTCACTTGTGATCGGAGCTGATCGAAGCTCATCGTAGCAATACAAATAAATAGTCAGACAAGGTAAAGAAAATGCAAATGTTCAACTAGTTACACACAATTTTAACACTGTTTTCTTAAGTCCACACTTTTGCCTGGACGACCCAAATTTTGAGTCAGTGCCACTGAGTCTCTATACACTTTGTCAAGTCCAATGCACGATTTTCAGGACAGGTGTCATATCCTTGCCTTGTTGGGTAACTTCGCCTAATACCCGTCTCTTATCTGGAACACTACATACCAAAACAGTGAGGTGTTTCCTTTATGTACTCTGCTTGGCTTGGGAGTAGTCTACTTTTCTCACCGCTACAAAAACAAGTGTTCATCTTAATTGGTACAGATAAACTGAAAATTAAAAGATGTTGGGTTGCACAGCTGCTAGGGTTACTTGTCACCTGTCGACCGCCACAGCTTTACACTACTGGACGACAGCATGAATGAAAACAATGGCTTATTACTTTAGAATCTTTTGTTTATATGTCAATGTATAATGAAACAATTATTATTGGATGACGTTTGTTGTGATATCCAGAATAATCAAGGGCGAGGTAAGTGCTATCAGCCAAACCCAGAGGCTGAGGCTGACAACACTTACCAAGACCTTGATTATTCTGGATATCACAACAAACCTCATCCAATAATTGTTTATTATAGAATATAACATTAAATATAATGTATTTATTTTTCTCTACAGCATAATTAAATCAATTGACTCCTGGCTCAAGACTGACCCTCTTCACGTAGTTGTTGTTCATTGCAAGGTCTGTTGCTTTAAAAGACAGATTTGGTCCCTGAAAAGCCCTTGCAAAAAGATTTACTTGTCCTTATGCAAACCTTGTGTCATTCCATTCCAGGGAGGTAAAGGAAGAACTGGAGTTGTTATTGCAGCATATATGCACTTCAGCAAGATTTGCTCAAGGTAGAGGTTTATTTAGTAAGCTACAGTAATTATGATTGTCAAGTGATTGTAGGAGGGGTTCATCTGTACTTTATAGGCCTGTGGAGAATGTTTGCCAGTCTGTGAAAGGCAGTGTTCTCCACAAGTCACAATTCTTTTCTAGATGTTTATTCCACTATTTGTTTTTCAACTCACGAGCATTCAAAAGGTACAGTACATGTATAATTATATTGAAAATGACACGTCATAAAAGCCTCTTAAATCACAGCAATTTCGGTGTCTGTCAACACTTCTAAAGATCGGTTCCTTCGGACACACCTGGAATGAACTTTGCCGTGATGAACAAAAAGAGAAAAAAAAACAACAACAACAACAAAACATTCTTTCATGCAATCTGCTATAAACCCCAGTCTTCAACAGGCCATTAACAACTACATCAACCTGACTGGGAATTCCAGGAGGCTCTAGTATGACCAGCTGACCCCTAGATAGTAATATGCAAATTTGATCACAGGATCACTTTTGTGTATCACATGATTGGCTTGCGCGAAAATACATGTCGCTCTGTCTTCAACCTTAATCAAGTGATACACAAAACAGTGATCCCGTGATCAAATTTGAACAGCAGCTGACGGCCTGAAAAACTTGGGACTGCCACGGTCTTCTGGGATGCATAGTAGAGGAGAATACAGAGTGGCAGAGATACCAGTAACAGACAAACCACCCAGAAACTCCTAAGAAAGATTGGCTAAACCCAACCCGTGCTTCAAAATGCTAATACAATGTACAGCGAGGTGCTCTGGGCATAAAGCTAGTATCCAATAAAAGCTACCCTGCTCACAGAGGTTTTCTTTGTTCTTCTCCTCAGATGGAATTTAGCCTCAAAGCAGCGATGACAAACCGCGAAGCGGGGAGAGAAGGAACACCTCTAGTTTTGGTTCCTGCAAATGTCACTTCCATGCAGATGCCAACTGTCAGACACTGCACTGTAAACACTGCATGGAAGTGAGATTTGCAGGAACCAAAACTAGAGGTGTTCCTTCTCTCCCCGCTTTGCAGTTTGTCATCGCTGCTTTGAGGCTAAATTCCGTCCAAGGAGAACAAAGAGAGAAACCCTGAGAACAGGGGAAATAAATGCTGACAGCCCTGATAAATGCTGTCTTACTTCGTTGTTGACCAAGCTAAATTGCATTTAATTGCATGACACCTACCTATAAAGTTTGCAGTCAATTGTTTCTACGTTTGTCACACTATTAGTCCTTCTGCAGCCCTTGACTGGTTTGCAATAAAGAGATTCTATGATGACAGCTTAGGTGGAGTCACTCAGCCATCACAAAGAAGGTTTGTCAAATTTAAGTACTTCTTATTCTCTGGAGCTATTTTTTGATCGCTTGTTGATAATTCAAATTGGAAGGAGCAGGAGATTTGAAGGAGGAGAAAGAGTCATCTGTAGTTGGGAGCAGTGCAAATAGTATTATTATAAGTGCCCTTTTTAGTCTGCCTGAGTCACAAACTGAAAACTCATCTTTCTCATGGACAAGATTTTGGAGTGGCTGATCACTGTGGTGGATTGAATTGGAATTTGAAAATGTTGGTTTTTGAGTAAAAATGGAAAACTGAAATACCCGAAGAAAAACCTCTTGGAGCAGAGGGGATGACACCAAAAGCAAACACAGCCCACATGTGACATCGAATCAAGGAATCAAAGCTGAATCACATTTGTTGGAGGCTACAGTTCTCTCCCCTGTGCTTCCTCCGACCTGTAAGCATACTCAAGAACTGACTTTTCTTCTGTTCATTTTATTTTATTTTATTTTTATTTAGATATGTGCATTATTTCAGTGATTATCTTGATGGAAAAGTTAAACTTAACACAGAGTAAGTTGTAAAACATTTATTTTCAATTGTTTCTAACCATTTGAAAAACTTGTATCGAGACGGTATCTCCTGAGCGACAATTCTTTTCTTCAAGTTTAGAATACGTGCACTAGCAGTGCATAAATTATGCAGAAAATCATCCATATGGCCATGGTGTGCGATGCCCACTTCCTGGGCCTAATCAAAGCATAATTGTCTCTCCGACTTTTCTTTTCAGTCCTATATTTCTTCATCACGTTATTATCCATGGAATTCCTAGCTTCGACACACGAGGCGGTAAGAACAGTCAGTAACAAAAGTAGAATGTCAAGCAGGAAAATAACTTCTTTCATTGTGGCACAGCAAGAAGTGTTCAATATTAGTTCGGCATAAGGATGAAGGAAACAATAGATAGATAGAGAGACAGACAGGCAGGCAGACAGATCGATCGATCGATCGATCGATTGATTGATAGCTAGGTAAGCTGGCTAGCTAGCTAGCACTTATTAACAATGAAACTGTGCATCTAAACTTAATGTATGCAAATGTAGATCCGTAAAAATTAAAATAGTACCACTGATTACAAACAGGTATAAAGTTGATCCATAATTAACAATGTTATTAGAGAGAGTAAGAATATAGGTAATACTAATTGCAAACAGGTCTAAAGTTAAATGACAGGCAATTGTTTAATTACAACCAACTGATTCTGTTTTTGTCCTATTTAGGTTGCAAGCCATTCTTGCGGGTGTACGAAGGACTTAAACTTATATATACCTCAGGAGTATTGTAAGTACCGATGATACAGCTATACAGCTGTAGGTAATGTCTGGTTGCGCAAATTTTGATTTTTGCGTGAGAAATGCTTAGCTCTAGGCAGTATGTATGTCTTTAAATAAGTGAAAGAAAATGCCAGAAGCCTTCAATCAGCAAGACGAGCTTTCTGTTGTGAATTTGAATTTGAATTCATTTAGGAATGTTAAAGGCAAACTCGGAAAACCGTGAACATGCGCCTGAAACATTTCGAGAATATTGATTGTGTGGTGACCAATCACAGGTAAGTTCAGGTTAGAGCGGTTTTCATTTGAGTGTCAAAAGTAATCACGTGATTGCTTTGGTTTTGGTTTGCTCTATGATTGGATCCAAAAAAACTTGTGCGAACTTTTTTAACCAATCAGATGGCAAAACTAAAACCACTTGCGTCACTGTCGTTTTTCCCGCGCTTGTTGCCGGCTGCGTTTACTTGCTTTGCGTTCTGATTGGTTTGTAAAAGCAATTCGTGAATTGAAGTGTGTATTTCCTTTACAACGTGATTGGCTGTGTAATTACTTTGGTTTTGGTTTTACAACACTCAAATGAAAACCGCCCCATGCAAGCAAACCTTACAACCACAAACCAATCACCGTTTCCGTTTGCGGTTTAGTTTTTTTCAGGCCTTATTGGCTTTTTCTTTGCAACGCAATGACATTCAAATAATACTTCTAGTGTTCACGGTTTTCTGAGTTTCACAGTAATCCAAGCTCGCGTCTCGTTAACCTGACCTCTTTTGTACTTCAGTTACGTGACGCCAGACATGGAGCGAATCTGTATAACCATCGAGGGAGGACTGGTACTGCGTGGGGACGTTCTGGTAATGAAAAAATAATGTCAGTCTGTGAATTATCCCAGGACAGATAACGCCGTACAAGAGTGAAAATAAAGAAATGTAGTTAAGTATTTAGATATTCAGGGATAAGGCCCATGGAGTAACAACAGTAAGACATGGGGTCCTTTATGAAGGTCGTACACAAAACGACGACGCTGACGGGAACGAAAAGGCCATAAAATAATAGGTTTAGCGAGCAAAAGCAAGGGTTTAGCACGCTCAGCTCGTGCGTTTATTTTTTGGTACATTTCTTTGCCGTCATCTCCTAAATAACGACGTGAACTAAAATTTAAGGTCCTGTGGAGGACGTTAGCACCTGATGATGAATTTTGAATTCTCTCTCCAGGCTTCTAACCCGCTCATAACAGTTTAATTTCTAGACAGTCAATTCTTACACAGTTTATTTGCGGAACGACATGAAATAGTTGCGCAGCGATGCCAATAACGCAAACTTTTTGAAATGACATCCTAGTAGCCGTCGTAGTCGTCGTCGTTTCGTAATCCTCGAAGCCGTCGTAGTCGTCGTCGTTTCGTTTCGTCGTTGCGTCGTAGTCGTCGTCGTTTCGTAGTCGTCGTTGTTTCGTCGTTTCGTCGTTTCCCAAAAGTCCAGACCACGAGACCGGGGCCGACATTCCTTTCTTTTTACGAATGGTGTGTTCCCCACAGAGTTTTTGTGAACAAGTGATGTGAGACAGGCCGGGCGTACAGTTTATTGTCCTTTTCCGAGAAGGCTGTAAAGACTTAAAGGCTGTAACCATTTGCAGATGTCAATAGAGAGGCTACACTTTTTACTCAGCTATTTAAAGACCCTGAGTGTTGGTCCGGACGGGGATTTAAACCCACGACCTCCGGGAGTTCATTTATTGGTTAAATAATTTGTTCTCATTTGTATGACTCTAAAATCTTAGCCATAAACTTAAATTGATAGAGGTAATACCTTGGATTTATATACTGCCCAATGTCGACCGGTCTATTTTATTAAACTGCTTGTGGACTCTGTCCACACTAAGAGTCCAATGGATGTTTAAGCCGGGTGAGAGTGAATAAAAAGGCAACGTTTTCAGTGAAGGAAGAAGGCGCCCTCTTTTTCACACCCTTTACTCTTCCTCACGCTGGACGGACCCAAATAGACAGGGGGTGGGGATTCTACTCTTTCAACGATTTACTGTATAGCTTGGGTTTGAACTGTGTTGTGTTTGGTTACAGATCAAATGTTACCACAAGAACACGCTATCGTCAGGCCGTGACATAATTTTCAGATGCCAGTTTCACACTGGTGCTATCAAGGATCATGGATTAGTGTTAGACAAGACGGAACTGGATGACGCTTGCAAAGGTGACTTGTAATGTTTTCTTAACCAACGTAAGGTCGCTTATCTGCCGGATTGCTGTATGCCTCATCCTCTCTTGTCTCATTCGCTGCCGGTTGAAACGTTCGTCCCCTGTGACTCTTAACGTTACAAATTGTAACCCTCACGAGTGTGCCTTAATTGATTTTATTTTGATCAACAGAAAAGAAATTCCCCGATGGCTGCAAAGTGGAGTTTGTCTTCTCAGCAACTGGGAACTTTGTGTCAGGTGCGGTTTTTTATTAAAATTTGTTTAGGCCAGCTGTACGTCAGTAATTAAAGGTAATTTTAGCCTGGCCCCAGTTGTTCAAACGATGGATAGCGCTATCCGCCGGATAAATCACTATCCACTGGATAACTCAATTGGTTTTGCTTCTGTTTATCCGGTCGATAGTGATTTATCTGGTGGATAGCGCTATCCATTGTTTGAACAACTGGGGCCTGATCTGTACCACAAGCTGCTATCTTGTTGTGTCATTGACGGGGCAACTCAGCTCGCGTTTTTGGGTCTTTTCGTATTGAGGCATATTAATGTGTACACAAGTCTCGCAGAGAGGGCGTGTTTGTGTCCGGTAGATGTAGATGTGTACTGGTGACATACATGCGGAGCTTAAACAACTAAGACGTCAACGGCAACGGTGGTCTACAACTTACAACTCCGAAGTAGCAGGGAGGGTGGTGCTCTCACCATTGCGCTATTTTTGACTTGATAATAACTGCCTCTTTTCAGAAATCAAAGATAACGAGAGGCTGCGCTCGATAATCCGTCATTCACTCCTGCCGATGGAAAACCCAGACACGGTGCTGTATCCCGAGATAGAGAACTGGTATGACGGCGCAGACGCCGGGAATCCAGCATCACCCACACTTGCATGTAAAAGAAGTGATAAAGAAGGTAACAACTCGTCATGGTACTGCTAATGAACCAATCTGATAATACTGGAAAGAAGCAGAAGTGATAGCACCACAGGAAAGCGCTGCTCATTAGCTTTCATTTGAATGGTCGCACTTGAGGATTTCATCCACAGATCCTTAAGTCAGAACCATCTCGTACAGCGTAATAAAAAGCACTACAGTAAAGTACTGCTTTCAGTTTAGCTTTGATCTGAATGGGTACACATGATGCTCATTATCTTTCATTTGATTGGTAATAGCTTGTACGACCAGATACTTTTGTGGACTAAAGAAGAAACAGAGAAATCGTGCGATTGTTTTCGCGGCAGAAAAAAGATAATTTCTTTCTATTTTATAGTCAGACTGAAACAAATGAAGTTTGCATATGCCCACAGGGAAGTGGAAAACCGTTTAGTCATTCGGAAAAGTCGTCATGTTCTTTTTTCAGAGAGATTTATTTGAGATGGAAAATTTGGTTTTGCCAAAAAAAAAAAAAAAAAAAAAAAAAAAAAAAAAAAAAAAAAAAAAAAAAAAAAAAAAAAAAAAAAAAAAAAAAAAAAAAAAAAAAAAAAAAAAAAAAAAAAAAAAAAAAAAAAAAAAAAAAAAAAAAAAAAAAAAAAAAAAAAAAAAAAAAAAAAAAAAAAAAAAAAAAAAAAAAAAAAAAAAAAAAAAAAAAAAAAAAAAAAAAAAAAAAAAAAAAAAAAAAAAAAAAAAAAAAAAAAAAAAAAAAAAAAAAAAAAAAAAAAAAAAAAAAAAAAAAAAAAAAAAAAAAAAAAAAAAAAAAAAACCAACAAAAGCAAAGCGAGCATTTGAAAAATTTGTATTTTTTTTGTAATCCATTTGAGCTGTTTTGTTATAAAATATTGTTTATAGGAATATTTGCCAGTTGTATTTTGATGTGCTGTTTCAGTTTTTGACTCTCTAAATTAGTTATTGTTCAAGAGATTAGTTGTGTCTATGCTTTGGAGGGGTTCATTTGTCAGTTAAAGAACATCCTAGGCTTGTTGAGGACCTCTGCGTCAGATCGATTCATTTCGCTTTTGTTTTTATTGTTTGTGGCCATTTCGTTTCAAAAGTATTTTGTTTGCTTCCTTTCCTTCGAACTGATATTTCGTAAATCAGTTTTAAAATTGCAGCGAGCTCCGTGGTAAATTTGCGTCTGTGCAGCGAGATCTTGAAGTGTGTACTTTATCTCGTAAAGAAGGATATTTAATCGTCTTCACATATGAAAAAGATGACTCCTAATATCACACGTGAGCTTATTATAACCTGACTGTAAAAGGATCTTCCATGTTATTGTTTCCAAATGCTTAACTCTAACAAATAAGTTTGAAAAGTAAATCAACACACAGTTCGTTCTCTGGAGTGCAAAATGGGTTTTTGTTTCTTTTTATCTTGGTCATCTTTGTTTTTGGATTGCGCGCGTTCGCCCAACTGAAAGTTAAGAGCGTGCGAAGAAATGTCCAGTGATACCAGGGGGAGATGCAATCTGCTGCCACACACCCGTGCAGCGTATGAAACTCGCGTGCGAGTATCTTCGCTTTGAACTATTCGCGTGTGCCTCTGGAAGGACAACACGCGAAGAGCTCCTGTCTTGCTGTCTGCATCAGAGGTGCAGTTTCTTTGTAGTGAGGTAGCGAAGAAATATTATTTCAATTAAATCGAATAATATGTGGTTATATAAAACTTCCTGCACGTTGTGCTAAGAGTAACAAATGCTAGTCGAGGCTCCGTGTTTAAGGCTCTGCTAAACTGACAAATTAACCCCTTTCATAACGTTGCGTTGAAATCTGTTGCAAAGGTTTCGAACATATATAATTCTTATAAGTTATTTGATCGATTACCTGACAACCTAAATGTATTTATATGTAAGGTATGAACAAATAAATATTTATCATTGATTATTTATTACTGATTACTCAATTTTGTCTAAAGTTCGAATTCGGGAAATATCCCTCTCAGGTGTTAGATATCCGTAATCTCTGAGTGGTCTTACACGAAGTAGTAAAGAGATCACGTTTGTTTGTTACCTTCTTGCTGTAAGGCATAACCCCACCCCTCCCCCGGCTGCACTGTGTAATATTGTTAAATTAAGACGTTTAACATCGTTATATAACATTGACAATCCTAATAAAAACAAAAATATAAATAAAAACCAAAATATTCCACAAGTTTTGAGGGTTCGACAACAGACTTCGGCTTCTCCTTCCGTCATTCTGTTATTTTCGACTCACGGGCATGCGTACCAACTCCACTGAAAACATACCACATGGAAGACACACTGACTTCATTGTCAAATATATATTGCTTGAAGTCTTTGTTGAGTGGAACTGAGCTGTAAGCGAGAATGGGGTTTGTCACAGTATGGTCTGGGGGCCGACTTTTCTCTCCCTCACACTGACTGTCGTTGACGGATATCTGAAAGCCGGCCGAAATCTCGGTGTGCATCGTCATGGTACAGTGCTCAGGCAAAATGTCCGGAGGACCCGTTACTGGTAGTGGTGGTTGTCGTTACCTTTTTTTTTTGTTCGTTTAGGCATTTGTTGTGCGCATGCGCACATTCCTTATCGCTACACGATCTGTGCGCGTGTTCAACTCGCGCCTTGCAGGCGGTGACGCGGTTCTGTGCCTACCACACGCAAGAAGGTGTTGGAAAGGTTCGTGGTCGAGTGGGGCCGGCAAACTTTGTAAAGGAAAGGCTATATAGCGATAGAAACGTTTCAGGGTAAATAGCAAAAGGAAAAATTTGATATTTGAATGGGAGACGCGCTGGATCAACAGTGTGATAAATTTGCTATGTTTGTAGGGCCCTTTCCCTCGATCCCCACTCCTAAACTGTTTCGAAGGCTCTTATCCGTAAATGTTAAAAAGGCGTAGAAACCACGTGGAAACGAAACAAAAACGTTGAAGGCTGTAAGTGTTTCTTATGCTAATCCTTTGACTCGAGGCATGGTAAAACCACCGAGGCGTCTATAGAACGCGACTATAATACTCTTGAATAGTAATCAATGTTTTGAACGTTACGTAGCATTTGTAAACTATTGCGCCCAGTTTCACTGTACGCGCTATCCTCATGCAGTGGTTAACAGTCTTTTCGTCTGATCGCGTCTCCTCTGGAGGTAGTACAATAGAGAATGAAGGTGGGCGGATTTACATTTTGGAGTAAAATGTCGCTGTATTCATCAGAGGTCCTAAATATAACGATTATTACTTCTCATTTCACTGTTAATCACGTCTTGCACAGGAAACGTTCAATGGTTTTTGGGTTCCCTGTAACAATTATTTAATCGACATACACATTTTACTTCGTATACCCTATTGGAATATTCGTAGGGAAGTGGTACGCGACGTTGCGATCGAATTCATATGTTCTCGTTTGTAATGATAAATAGTGTAGTAGTAGGTTATAAAAGTTCATGGTTAACGCCACTTTGTGATAAATTTTATAAGATCTTAACTATGAAAATATAAACGGATATAATGCGTTTCACAATGTACATTTGTATAATTTGCGTTTGAAGTGTCACACTTCAAGATTTCACAAGACAGACGTTGAATGTTCAATTAACGCTACTCTACACAGCACATCAAAAACTGAGGGTTTCACCTTGAAACACTGGTAAGCACTGCTTACTAGGTTCATTTGAATGGTGCCACTCCAGGAATTCATCGGCCGACGTCAAAGATAGAACCACCTTCTTCAGCATAACAAACAGCTCCACAAAAAGGAGCTGCTCAGTAGTTTTCACTTGATTGGTCACACTTAAGAATTTCAACCACGGACTCAGAAGTTAGAGCTACCTTAGAAAGCTTTATAAACAGCACCACTAGGAAGAACCTCTGTGTAGCTTTCATTTGAATTGTCATACTTAAGGATGTCACCCAGACTCAGAAAAAATTAGAATAACTTTGTAGACTGCAGTACAGCATAGTAAACAGCAATAACACCTTTCACGTGAATGGCCATCCCTGACTATTTTAGCAACGGACCCAAAGATACAGCTCATACTTAACAGATTCTCAAGAGAAACACGGGTAGCATTCGTCTTCATCACGGAGATCAAATTGCCACGTCGAGTGCTGGTACATAAGAATAGTGTGCACGCAAACCTAAGATCTCTCTCTCTCTCTCTCTCTCTCTCTCTCTCTCTCTCTCTCTCTCTCTCTCTCTTTTAAAAAACAAATAAATAGCCTCGCTGTCATTTAAGTTTTGTATAGCCTATCAGTGTATAGTGTATTTTAACCATTGAATAACTTGTATTTCACACGGCTTTTCTGTAAAGCAGTAGTTTTTCTTTTACTGATGTAAATTCCGTGGGTAAATAAAGTTCATTCATTCATTCATTCATTCTCTCTGTCTCTCTGTCTCTCTGTCTCTCTGTCTCTCTGTCTCTCTGTCTCCCTGTCTTTGTCTCTGTGTGTCTATCTCTCTCTCTGTCTCTCTCTCTGCCTCTTCATAAGTGACTGTTAATTCCTTTCAAATCTCAGCTAATCACGTCCATCCATCGCATCCTCTGTCTACCAGGCCGTCTCCTTCCAGGAAGGTTCCCAGAATAGCATTCTCCTTGGCAATCTCTTTAGATCCATCCGGATTACGTGACCGAACCAGGTCGGCCCTTGCTAAACAGCGACTGGAGCACCTGCACGTTTTCCTTGTTACTGGAATAATCCCGGAAACCATTCCTTCAAGTCGACTTTTGGCCAATATTCAAACCTCTTATCTTCTTAGTAATAAATTTTCATTTGTCTTACAGTATATCGGCCCATTTGTTGTAACCATAGTGACATTTATAACTAGAAAGTCTGTACTGTACTCCCAAAATCGAGTTTAGGTCATAGTTTCTCAAAAGATGTACAATACACTTTACCTCCTTATATTACACAAATATAGTAAAACGAAACGTCATTTCGTGCCTTTCTGCATGTCGTAGTAAAGAAGTTATGGACACAGTATATCAATGACCACAGTATATCAATCACCACCTTGGTCAGATGTTAAGAATTTTTGAGCTTTGTGCAATTGTATTGTATCTTAAATTATGGCTAAAACACAGTCTGAGAAACTGTTATGATATCAATGGTCACACTGCGATATTTCACGTACGGTTCAACAGGTTTATTTTAAATGGTCGCTGTTTAAGATTTCATCGACAGACTACACAACGTAGAACCATCTTGTACAGCATCGTAAACGACACCACAGGAAAGTTTCGACCAGTAGCTTTCATTTGAAGAGTGACACTCGGGATTGCACCTCTCTATGTATAAATGGGTACCGGCGAAATGCTGGGGGGTAACCCTGCGATGGACTAGCATCCCATCCAGGGGGGAGTAGAAATACTCCTAGTCGAACCGGAGATAAGCGCCGGCCTGATGGGCCTTCGGGCTCGTAAGCAGACTTTACCTACCTTACTAGGGACTGCACACATGTCCCAACTCAATTGGATCCACTCTGTAACAGCATAATAAACATCTCCATAGGAAAGGGTTGCTCGGTAGCTCTCGCCGTATGAATAGCGACTCCAAGATTTCCTCTGCCAACTCAAACAACCACTATACACACTGAGCATCGCATTTCAGTGGAGGTGGCGTAATTTAATTCATAATATTACTGAAGATAAAAGAACCTAGTTTTAATAACAGGTTTGCTCGCCAAGAGAGGAAAACGAGAGATAAGCAGTGTAAAGATTTGGTCGAACCTTAGTACTTCCACAAGCACTGTTGAAGACATCGTTTACTAGCTGTCAGTGATGATGAAGACTATCTTCTCGTGATGTTGCTTGATTCAGTTCGGCTTTTCTTAAAATAAAGTGTGGCTTTAGTTTCTTGGAAGTGAAATAAGCTAATTCACATTAGAGTTTTTGTCGGGCCGCGGTACCGTTGCAAAGATGTCAGCGGTGGGTTGAACTTCTGTTTTCTTTAATTAATTATTTTTTTTAATCATCTGTTTTTACGGCGTGCGCCTTGGCCTTTCATATCACTTGTATGCCCTGCATGGAGCTTAGACGTTTTCAGCTTTGAGTCAACACACAAAAGGGGTTTTATATCGAACGGGGACTTTTGTTTTGTCAAAGTTCATTTTGTGAACGTATTCAATTCAAGTTCACACTTCCGCGGTCTTAAAAAGCAAACTTTTTTGCGGTGATAGACAAATAAGAAAATAAGCTGTGTTTTTGTTTAACCAAAACAAAAAGCTAATATTCCCTGTGAGTCATAAAGATCTAGACAGGTATAGAGGAGGCGTTAAATACATTAAAAAGCGAAAAATATTTCGTGCTAGTCTTGCTGTTAAGGCCACAATTGAATCTCGTCAATACACCCATTGATATGAAAGCAATTGGTAATCTTATTTCTCTTCGTGATAAGAATCTCAAATATACAAGCCAAAAGAATTTGTGGAAAGCGGTCTTCAGGAAAAGTAATCATGATCGTTGACTAAAGTCTCCCAACTGTTTATGTTAGAATTATCGACTCTGTTAGTCAGTGAGACTTCATACATTGATATTTTGGCTTGGAGGCAACACTGAGTTGAAGCGTCAATGAATTTCTGTCCTTGAGATAATGAAATGTTTTATCTTATCAGCTGTTCTGCAAGGCTCTTATTTTATTACTTTGCCGCTATCATTGAACCTTTTTATAAGAATAAAACATGTTTTTCAAATAACAGACCTTTTCGCCGTTAATTTCCTTAAAGAGCAATTCTTGAACTTTTTAACGTATCGGTAATTAATTTGCGAGCCGTCAGATTGGATTTTGTGCTATTATTAATCTTGCAATAAATTTCGTGTTGATTGCTTATTTTCTCCATTGTCATGCACTATTGCATTGTACGTGATAAGTTAGCTTGTTTACTAAGATAATACCGATTTCTTGGCTGAGGTATATATTGGTACACCCAAGCAGATGCCAATTGTTGATATTTTGCCTGCAGTCAGTATGGGACTGATTTGCTGTAGAGGTCGACATTCGTTTTGATTACTTATGTTAATGCCTTCCAGGGAGGACACCTTCAGCTATCGCATACTTTTGCATTGTTATTTAATTAGCTGTCCACTCAACTGTGAGCACTGTAGAAGGTATTTTACGAACTTTGCGTGTTTATTGCTCGTCCTGTGGGTAGAATATCACTAATTGTCGGTCAATATTGCCACTTGAAAACCTCCGGTGAACTCACCCGACGAAACTTGGGTTTCTAGACTTCGGGATCTGGAGCACGAATCACCTTTAAGAGACAGTCTAGTTTTGATTCCTGCGTCGCAGCTCTATACGTCAAAGGTATTTTAACCGGTAGGAAATATTTCCCATGTATCTCACCCAGCCCTAGATGAGTCGTTTTGTTAATCAGGCCTACTGTAAGCGATATCTGTCACGAACCCTTTCAGGAACTGCGTTGTTGTTAGCAAGAGCTCACTTTGTTCAGCTAGCTATGAAAAGCTATGTAGTGTGAACTAAAGGATTTGGTGTTAAGCCATCAGCTAGGTTGTGGATGTTTACACGTTTCCTTTCAAACCGATATTTTTTGCTTGATGTGGGTTATTGGAGGCAAGTGCAAGGCATAGTGCTAAGTTAATTGAATTTCACCTTGACTTAATTTAATCGACGTTTTAATCTTTAAGAACCAAGTGTCACTTGTGCTCATTGAAGTGATGCTAGTTAACAATTTCAGTCATCTCAGAGCACTTATAACCACCATTTGTTTACTCGATCAATTCTTGGTTGGATGCAAATTTCTCCCTAAAGTTGACAATCTTACTGTTCAAACGGAAGTTTCTCCAGAGGATGCCAGTCGCACTACGCCACGGGCCCCGTGCCTTGTGTGTTTATTGGGCTTCAAGCCCCAGCGTGTCTGAAGTGTGGAGAACTGTTCGTGCGGAACAACTGTGTAGTTGTACATTCTTGAAGTACTTGTATTGTAAAATCGCGTAACAGCCAAGACGCCCATGTGGCCCACACGGCAAGGCCTCCGTCTTGACAATGATGGATCGAGCTGGATGCCGAATAAATCTCTGTCCGGTGGAAGGGCCAAGGCTAGTCGAAGGGTGGTCTAACCCTAACTCTACCACTTGCCCGCTGGATAGGTTTGTCCACTCCAGAGCTAGTTTGTGTGGCATAAATCAACTGGCAGTGATCGCTACTCTCCCACCTCTCCCTGGACGGGATGCTGGACCCTCGCAGGCTTACCCCTGAAATATGTCGCCAGTAACCATATGTACATCTGGGTAAAAATACAAAGGCAAAGCTCGGCCTTGAATTGCAGCAGCCTTGCGGATGATGATGATGATGTTGTTGTTTCTCACTCTCCTATCTGCGCAGCACCAGAGCTTCTTTACAAACTCGCTTGTTTCCTTTTCTCATGCTGCTACAGCTTCGGACATCAATCGTTGTAACACTTGGCTAGAACAGCAGCTAATTCTGTCATGTCCCACAGCTACAAAACACTTAACTCCACTCCCTTCCACTTTCAGTGTTGCCTCTAGCGGAGATCAGTTTTTCACTTCGGCTCCTCGAAAAGCAACGTCAACGGGAGGGGAGGGGGGAGAGAAACACTCGTTCACTCGCGTATGACTCGCGCGGGAAAGGTAGACTCGGATCGCTCATCCATGTCCTTTGAAGAGTTCACGACATGTTCTTATTGTATTATGTTTCGCGCATTACGTCATGCCGCCGGCGTTTCTGTAGATGTTCCGTTAGTAATTGGTGTCGTTTGGAATTGGAGTGTTAACTATTACACACCAGCGTTTTAGCCAGATGGGCGTCCGGGCGTCCAGAGGACGCCCACTTTTTGTAGAGAAATCATCATCATTATTATTATTTTTCCGGGGGGGGAATGAACCCCCCCTCGTAGGGGATGGGGCCCTCGCATTAAAATTAGTGGACGCCCAGTTGTTCTCAACTCCTGGCTAAAAGGGTGTTACACACCCATGTGTAGCTCTAGCTCTACTCTGGATTCGTTCTATGCCTTGACAACAAAGAAAATGTATGCATCTATAGCATGGAATTCCTTGTTTAGCCCTTTTGCAGCAGTTGCTGTCTAGGCTGTGTGCAACAGTTGCCGGATTGGTTTTGTTGTTTGCTCTTTGTTGGGCAGTCAAGGTTATTCTTATCAGTTGGTTTCAATTAGAGGTAAAGTATATGCTCATAATTACTGTTAATTGCACCATCTTTTAGCTTAAACCTGCGTCTGAAAATCTGATGCTGTGTGTGACAACGCCAACGCCGAAATGCTACTGAGCAGTACTTTCTTGTGGTTCTGTTAAGTTATGCCATACAGGTTGGTTTTGCCTCTTGATTCTTTGGACGAAATCCTCAATCGTCGCAATGGAATCTCCTGAGCACTGCTTTACACTAGTCTTCTTAATTGCTTATCATGCTGCACCATGTGGCGCCGAAAAAAAAAACTGAAAACTGAATGACATTCTAGATTTTGATATTTTTCCTGCGTCCGACGTGTGGTAATTGTTTTTTTTTTTTATTGACTTCGTGGGAGGTTTCAAGCTTTTAGTTCGCCGACCTCAGTCTGGTGCTCAAATCGAGATAGCAAAGGAAGGGATTTGAAACCGGGTGGCCAAAAGAACGCTCTAAACTGGAACGTTTTGCAAGACGATCAGTAAATGTTGTGATTACCGTAAAAGCTCTGTGCAACTTAAATGACCCTCCTCCCCTCTCTAGTAAACCCCACACTTCCCCTGTCTTATAAGGCCCCTGCGTGATCTCCCCTCTCTGGTGCAACCCGTCCGTCTCCTCCCTTTCTCTGTGCTCTAATCTCTAACGAGATCTCTTCGGAATACTGTAAAGTTAGTTAAAGCATCCCCAGATGTGTGTTGTGTGATGTGTGATGCGTGATGCGTGATGTATCTCAAAATCAATCAATTAAACTTACTTTTCCGCCTCTTGTGTCCTTACGTCTGTTTGAGGTATTCTGGGCTGGATTTGCGATCCTCTCGCCTCAAACGGCAATAAACACAAGATGCAGTAACAGAAAATGTGTTTAATTTATTTTCTTTGCTATAGATTAAGATTAACCGTGTGTGGCACGTTATGTTTACTTTAACTATGCGGGAATGCATTCCAGTTGTGATTTGTTCTTTTTTTTGGGGGGGG
>BLFK01000535.1:641792-657418 GCA_014634185.1 Astreopora myriophthalma
TCTGAATTTGATCACATGATACAACAATGACCAGTTTATGATAGAAGCTATATGAAATGTCGTATTTTGAACCGCGAATATGCCGGAAATTTTTTGATGTTTGTGTGAATTGAAAAACTTAAGCTGTTGCAAAGAAGACCGGAAAAAAAAGTCTAGGCTTGAAAGTGATTGAAACTGAAATTGAAATTTTTCCAGCCAGTCAATTTTACTTCTTAGCTCCATCGTCGGATTTCTCCTTATTGTTTTTGTTTGTTTGCGTATTTCAGTTGGTTCTCTGATGTATCTCGGACAGTGTGGTGTTGAAATGCTGACGGGAGCGAGCGCCATAGAGCGCACTGTTGAACGACTATCTACAGAAGAAGCTGCTAAAAAATTCACAACAGTCGCCTTCAAGGTCACACCGGAAGGAATGACTGTCACGGATAACGAAAGAAAGTAAGACTTGTGATCTTTCTTTGATCGTTATTTGGCCGCTGTGATAACATTGCAAAATTCATTCCATTTTACTGTGCATTCAGTAAAAGATTACAGATGACGTCAAAATGTGGCGCGAACTAATGACGTCATCGATGTCATCATGTTAATGGCCCACGCCAAAATGGGCTTCATTTGTCTTATACACTTTTGTTTCTATCCTCTAATCATGCCTAATAGTACAAAATGCAAGCGAAGTCAGTACTTGTAAGTGGTACCCAAAAACGATGTATTTCACTCTCAAAGTTTACAAGTAACAAAAGTGAGAAGAGCTAATTCAAGTCAAACAAGCAAGCAGAAATTTGCCTCGACTAATTGTTAAGGTTATCACCTTGAAAGCAGTTTAAAGTATCTTCGTCATCATCATCATCCATTTTATATTGGAATTGCGCTTCATTTGAGCTTAGAACTGGAGGTGTTCTATAACACAGTGTTATACTTTTCCTTGCAGGGTATTTTTCCGACAGCATTTTCACATGAAGTCCATACTATACTGTGGAGTAGATCCTGGCGATAAAAGGTAACGTTCCGTTTCTTTGCGGTGAAATCGAACCCTAATTTGTACTTTCATTTTACTACAAAGTAGCCCACCATTTTTCTTCACAAGTATTCAAAATTAGATTGAGGAAATGTACGCAGGTCTCTAGCTTAATTTACACCAGGAGAGGAATCTCTGGGAACTTTGGAGGCAAAGTTTGGCCATAAACCCGGAAAAGGCAGTGAAATTGGCTATTTTCGGCCATTTTGCTAAGGGGTTAACCTTACCACTTAGCTCGAAATGAGCAAAAAGATGACGAATTTTAAAGAGCGTGAAATCCCATGGAAACGAGGTCTAACATCCCTATAAGGGACTTTTCTCAAACGTTCATGGCCTCTAGTCTGATATTTCCACAAATTCCCAACCAAGTTACATTTCAGTCGTGAAACGTCTCTTCTTTGGAATTCTTTCAGGTGGGATTTGAAAACGCCAACTTACAGTGGAAAATCAAAGTAAGTAGAATAGGTGGGGAGGGTGGGGCATCGTATGTCGTTAGCTTGTGCTTTAACTGAAATTTGCAAAGAGGACGTTCGGGCAATCAGATTGCGTTTTGTTCTTCTTTCTCAGGTCCTTCGGTCTTGTGTTACGAAAGACTGGTGGAGTGCACAATGAATGTTATTTATTTGGAGAAATTTCTAAGGACTGGCCGTCCAGCATTCTCGTCAACATACTCAACAGGTTCATGACGTCTTCCACGTAACGCAACCTGAGGTCACGCAATGATTGAGCGTTCCGTGATTAAACGCCGCTCTTCCAAAACTATAATGCCGGTAACAGGTCAAGTAGCTGGAGTTGTACCTTACGTGTTACGTGGACGTCGTCGACCACGACGATTTAAAAGTATGAAATACATAATCAACAAAAGAGGCAGCCAACTATAGAGAAATATCGATTCCGAGGCAAGAATTCTGTGAGTCAGTCAAGGCATTGCATGCTTGCCTTTTTCGAGGATTGTCTTGTATTTGACTTTCACGCAGAACAATCGCTGTAACGCTTCAGTGAGCATTTAATCTTCTCATGGATCAACTCGACTTCAGGAGCAGCAGCGACCGCTTTTCGAGTTGTCTTCGGATAGCTTCGGATTCCAAGATTTAGGTATCGAAAATCTTCAGTAGTTCAAAATCACGTGGCCGAGAACCTTTTTGTTACCAGCCAAGATCTGGGTCGTCATGACGACTGTGTTTTGTGATTGTATCAAGGATTCGTCAGTGTAGCTCATCGTGGACACTTCAGAAACTCTTCGGGCCTTTTCGCTCGCTTCTCCGATGCCGCCCGCTCTGTAAGAACTGCGGCTTTCCGAGCTGAGCTGAACTGAGCTGGCAGGAGTCTTTCGCCCGAAGAACTAAATTTTTAAATAGAAATAAATAGTTGTATTACAAAAGTTGACAGAATATTTTAGATATATTTTTCATATATAAAGCCGTATATTTCAGTTGGAGGCTTTAGAAATAATTTGGTGTTTAACGACTCGAAATAAGAAATGCAGTTATATCTCTCTTCGTTTTAGGAAAATGTAGTGTATCTTTCCTTCAGAAAGAGAAAAAATGAAAAAAATATCAAAACAGGGACGGTGTTATCGTCCAGTCTGTATCGTCCAGGACCCAAGTGGCAATTAAAGCTTTGGTATGAGCGTTTGGTCTTTCCAGGGAAAAAAGAGATGCGGACTGTTGGCAGTCTTTCTTTTCCGCGCTCAACGCAAGACTACCTCGTGCTCGTGAATTACATTGCCGGTTTTTTTCGTTCTGTCCAAACCAAAGCGGAGATGAGAGGAGAGTTACACCGTGTTATGGTATAAACTGTTTTATCTAGATCAGAAATCATCACGTCAAGACTTAGATACAAGTGAGAAATTGTCCTTTTGTGTTTTGTAAAGAATTCGGGTATCTTGACGATCATTTCTTATAGATAATTATGGACTATATTCTGTACTTCGTAAAGGTATTTTAAAACAAAGGAAATATTAAAACTTCGTATTTTGTAACTTTCTTTCGCTTTTATTCTTAGCTGTTGATAGAGATAACTTGACCTGTAACTATGCAGGTTTTATCGCCAGGAACAGATGAGTAAAAAATGATTGCACAGCGCATCATTAGTGCGCATAATTTCTTCGATTGTCAAGGAAAGACTGATTTCTCAAAAAAAAAAAAAAAAAAGGGTTCGTATCCGTCACTAGCGCATACAAGATCACGCACCCGGGGAACATTTGTAAACAGTGCCTTTTCATGTGCCACAAAACACCGAGACCTTTTACCGATATGGCGGCCATTTTCAATTCTACTGCTCTGAGATGGACAGTATGGGATGCCCAGGGGGCAAATGCATATTACGCACTGAATTCGGCTATTTTCGGCCTTTTTCCCAAGGGGTTAACCTTATCGTTTGGGGCAAAATTGGTAAGAATATGACCAAGTTTAGTGTGTGTAAAGTTACATGAAGACGAGGTCTAATAGCCCTATAATAGACTTTTTTGAAAGGTTCAAGGCCTCGAGTTTCATTTACACCAAGAAAAGGATCTCTGGGAGCCTTAGATGCAAAGTTATGCCCATAAACGATAAGGTAGTGAAATGGGCTATTTTCGGCCATTTTGCTAAGGGGGTTAACCTTACCATTTGGCCCGAAACTGGGAAGAATCTGACCAAGTTTAATAGGTGGAAAATTCAATCAAAACGACACCACTTGACTAGACAGGAAGTATTGACAGAGATGAAAGGGACACGAAGAAGGACTCGGCTGAAGGACACCTGGTGAACCTACGACATGAAGGAGTAGTTGGCTTAAAGACACCGCTTGACTAGATAACATTAAGTACTGACAGAGATAAGGGACACCTCATGAATCTGCCATGAAGTAGGGGAGTCAATCAGGAGACACCTCATGATGTTACAGCATGAAGGAGCAAGCTAATTAGGGAGACTTCATGACTGACATGAAGTAGTAACGTCATTACGGGACTTAACGACACTAAGGAGTAGTTTGCTGAGGGACACCGCTTGACTAGATGACATCAAGTGCTGACAGAGATGAGGGACACTTCATGAATCTATGCCATGAAGTAGGGGAGTGAATCTAGAGAAACTTGGTGACCCTATGACATAAAGAACTGACTAAATAAAGGGACACTTCATGAAGGGACATGAAGAAAGAGTTGGCTGAAGGACAATTGGTGAACCTACGACATAAAATACTGACAAAATTAAGGGACAGTTCCTGACTGTATGCCATGAACAAGGAAAGTAAATTTAGGGAAACTTCGTGACCTTACAACATGAAGGAGTAATTGAATTAAGGACACCTAGCAACCACAACATGAAGTAGAGAGATAGATGACCTTGCAACATGGAGGAGTAACTGAATTAAGGAGACCTAATGACCTTATGACAAAGTAATGACTGAATTAAGGGACATTTCGTGACTTAGCAACATGAAGGAGTAACTGAGTAAAGGACACCTAATGACGCTGTGACATAAAGTAGTGACTAACCTAAGGGACATTTCGTGACTTATGCCATGAAGTGGGAGAGTGAATTAGGGGACACGTTTGTGATTCAGCGACATGAAGGTGTAATGGGATGAAGGACACCTGGTGACTCAATGACAGATGACATAAATTACTGCCTGAATTATGGCACACTTCGTCACTATGCCATGAAGTAGGAGTGAATAAGGGGACACTTCGTGACATAACAGCATGAAGGAGCAACCCAATTAAGAACACTTCATGACTGTGTGACATGAAGTAATAGCCACATTAAGATGACACTTAATGAGGTAAACGACATGAAGGAGTAGTTGGCTGAAGGACAGGTCTTGACTTGATGACATGAAGTAGTGACTGAGATCAGGGACACTTCGTGACTATGCCATGAAGTAGGAGAGTTAATCAGGAGACACCTCGTGATGTTACAGCGTGAAGGAGCAAGCTAATTAGGGAGACTTCATGTCTCTATGACATGAAGTAGTAACGTCATTACGGGACACTTCGTGACTTAACGACACTAAGGAGTAGTTTGCTGAGAGACATCGCTTGACTAGATGACATCAAGTGCTGACAGATGAGGGACACTTCATGAATCTATGCCATGAAGTAGGGGCGTGAATCTAGAGAAACTTGGTGACCCTATGACATAAAGAACTGACTAAATAAAGGGACACTTCATGAAGTGACATGAAGAAGGAGTCGGCTGAAGGACACCTGGTGAACCTACGACATAAAATACTGACAAAGTTAAGGGACAGTTCGTGACTGTATGCCATGAAGTAGGAAAGTAAATCTAGGAAAACTTCGTGACCTTACAACATGAAGGAGTAACTGAATTAAGGACACCTGGCAACCACAACATGAGGTAGAGAGACCTTACAACACGGAGGAGTAACTGAATTAAGGAGACCTAATGACCTTATGACATAAAGTACTGACTGAATTAAGGGACACTTCGTGACTGTATACCATTAGGTTGGAGAGTGAATTAGGGGACACTTTGTCACAGCTTACACCAAGTACTATCCTGAGAAACAGTTAGCAAGGATCACATCAACTTGTTATCCTTTGTGCTCCGTATATGACGTGTATTTACTTTGAGCGTAAACTTGAGGAAAATGGCGGCCTTTTCGTTGCAGATCTAAAAATGGTGTTTCTCACGAAGAATACCAACAGATTTCGTTACCCATTGAGCGACGGAAGATAGGCGTAAGACAAATATATTTTGAGAGCATGCATTAAAGCCTGCTTTGGTGAAGACTTGCTGTGCTTGTGTGTCACGCAAACTGAGGAGAAATTGATTTGATTAATTCGAAGCTCAAGGCCGGAAGACTCGTTCCGCTCCAAAGCTCTGTGTTTCATACTTTATAAGCAGGACTGATCTTTGTAAGGACTCGCCAGCCGTATTGTTTAAGAAACATCTGATGATGTCTGACACAAGAAAACGGAAATTTGATAATTTACCGTACCGAGGTGCAGAAAAGGAAAGAAAAGTTGAAAGAAGTGAGTATAATTATGATGACGACGACGACTTCATTATGAATGCATATTCCAAGCAAAACTCTAGTCACACTCATTCCTTTTGGAAGAGGGTTGGTAGGAATATGCATGTACAATTAATGTTGAGATCAGTATGTAAATCTTTCCTTCATTTATGATAACAAATACCAGACAAACGAAATTTCAAATCAAACTAGGTTAAAATAGTTTTTATCTGAACTCATTTTGACCTGCCTCATATACATGTAAACTGGATCTGCAGGGTGAATTTTACCCCTGTGTGTGTAGTTGAGGTCGTAGATTTCAATTGTGTGCAAGCCTATAGAATAACAGGATTTATTATTTTTTAGCTCTGGCGTGAATCTGGATAAACTCAGACAATTTCATGAGTTGTTTTAGGTTTTCTCATTTGGACTGCTCTAGTTACCAATTTGAGAGCATTTTATATTAGGAACTGTTACAGTGTACCCTCTCGTTTATTTGTGCTTCAGGCAGAACCGAAATCTCATCATCAGAAGGGACTACACATTGTGATCCCCTTGCAATGCCAGTTTATGCAATAGGCATAACTGCCCTTTTAGAATTGATCAAACCTCCCCTCCTGCAACCGAAACCGATGTATCAATGAAGCATGTAGCCTTTGCAGATGATCTGGGGGGTGCTGGGTACCTGATTACTCTGCGATGCTGGTGGGACAACATAGTGCTCTATGGTCCCAAGATAGGATATACCCCAAACGCAGCAAAGTCATGGCTAGTTGTTAAGTCACACACTGAAGTATGTGCAGGAGAGGTATTTGAGGGAACCAACATTAATGTAACAATAGAAGGAAGAAAATATCTTGGTGGTTTTATGTGAGTGGCAGTGGCAAATACGCTGAGGAGCTTAAGTCAGCTCGTGGTGCGAACAGCTGAAAGTACTGTCGAAGACAGCAAAGACAACCACAAGCCGCCTACGCTGCGTTTGTGAGCGGGTTCAAACACAAACTGACCTACTATATTAGAACATTGCCCAACATCAAGCAACACCTCGTACAATTATACGCACTTGTGGATTAAGTGTTTATCCCAGCAATAACAGATAACCATATATGCTCTGCTGACGAATGACTCCTCTCATTACCTGCAAAGAAAGGCGGCCTAGCCATTCCCATCTTCTCTGCTACTGCGGACTCCGAGTTTTCCAGATCCAGAGCAGCCACAGAACAGCTGATAGAACATATCAACAATCAAGATAGGACAGCACAGGTGGACAACTAACTACTCAAACACTCAAAATGAGAAATCGTTAAAAGGCAAAGGAGGAACACAATGAAGCCATCCTAGAGCAACTTCGCGCAAAGATAAGCCCTGAACAACTGAGGGCAAATGACCTAGCCACGCTAAAAGGCACCTTTAGTTGGTTATTACTACACTACCACTGAAGTCAGAAAACTACAATCTAAACGAGAGGGAATTCTATGATTCTCTAAGTTTAAGGTACCGTTGGACACTGAAGTACCTCCCGTCTGTATGTCCATGTGGCAAGAGATTTGACGTCAATCATGCAATGTCGTGTATGAAAGGGGGGGTTTGTCCATAGGAGGCATGATGGAGTGCGAGATTTGTTCGCATCGCTGCTCCAAGATGTATGTCATGATGTCGAGGTCGAACCACACCTGTGGACCCTAACCAGAGAAATTCTAAGTAGCAGTATCAACTCATCAGATGAAGCCTGCGTGGATGTTATTGTGCGAGGGTTTTGGCAAAGGGGGCAACGTGCATTTTAACCCACCACCATGTAAGGATTTTTAGCCCACCTAAACCAAAGAGTTGAAACCGCATTCACTTCCAACGAGAATGAGAAAAAGAGGCACTACAATCAGTGCATCATTGAGGTTGAGCATGGCTCCTTCAGCTCCCTCGTGTTTACACCCTATGGTGGAAGTGGAAGGGAAGCTGAGCGCTTCTTAGTTGAACTCGCGCACAAAGTCTCTGAGAAGAAATACACGAGATACGGCATCACCGTGATTGGCTGGCTTAGAGACAAACTTTCCTTCAACTTACAAACATCAGCTGTGCTATGCATAATAGGTTCAAGAGCACTCAGGCAGGAGTTTAATGTTGATGTTACCGAAGCAATAATCTCTGAAGCAACTGGAAAGATCAGATAATAACTGTATATACATATTATATATTTTCCTTTTTTTTTTATTTGTACATAGACTGTAAAATTTTTGAAATCCTTTTTAGGTGAAGTTTTAATAAAGTTATATATTTTTCATTTGAGAGCATTTCCTGCAAACAAGTGCCTTGTTTATTTAATTTATCATCAACATCTACTGTGATCAGTGTGTTTTTGCACACACAAAAAAATAATTATCAAAGTACCACCCGTACAAGATTTTTCACTGAGACATACACCCCAGCAAAATTCCAGTTATGCACCTTACTTTTCTTTAACTCTTTTTTTCTGGCAAGACCCCAGGATAAGCCGTGCCCCTGAATTACCAATACAACATCCATTCCCAGGTGAAAATCTTTTAAGAATCTTCAAAGGTCTTTGAGGATCGTAACAACAATCATCAGAAATCTTTGTCAAGATCTTTGAAGATCCGGCAGAAATCATGCCAAGACCTTTAATGATCCTCAGAAATTCTTGACAGGCTCTTGAAGGACCTTGTCAGGATCCTTTAAGATCTCAAGGATCTTTGCTAAGATCCTTGTACTCGTTTTCACAAGGATCTTTGTAACATCCCCACAAGATCCTTAAAATGTGCTCTAAAGGATCTTTGCATGTAGTTTTAATAGCAACTGAAGATCTTTGAAGATCCTTAAAAGATCTTTGAAAGATCCTTATCCTTGAGGATCTTTAGCAGGTCCTTGAAGAACTCTAAGGACCCTCAAAGACCCTGTGAGGTTTTTTCACCAGGGTGGGATTGGTATGGTTAGGGAATAAATGACATTCAATTGTTGGTTGTCTTGAATAGCAACAATGCTTGTGTTCATAGGTCTTTCAAGCAGTGATTCTGATGACGAGCTAGGCTCTCCATCATACGCCAGCTTCCTTCCATATACTGCAGACCAAAAGCCTGTTTTCAGTGGTGTTATCAAGAAACAGATGGTGAGAGTGATAGATGTGGCAAGAGAGAAGAGAGCATTTCTGGGCTGGAGACTGGCAGTGAGGTCTTCTAAGGGGGGTTCTGGTGTCACTTTGTTGCTCGTTGTTAATTTAGAGCCAGCCTGTCACCAGTTTTGTTACAGACAGTGTGACTGCAACAAAATGTTGCCTGTTTTCTGTCAGTTTCTGTCAATTGTCGTTGTTGAAAAAGATAGTTGCCAGATTTTGAGGTCATGTCATCTGTTGGCAAAACCCCTTGGAAGGCCACAGCAGTGGCCCACAGACTAGTAGTACTAATTTACCAACGTTGATTGATTTCTAATGTCAATTAGTGCTCCAGTGCTAAATCAATTGACACCTTTAAATAAACTTCATTATTTTTTTAAGCCTTTGGGCATAGCATGACCACCTCCTAAGTAGTCACAATTTCACAGACTATGATGCATAACTTATTTTATCATAACATGTCCAAGCCCAAAGTAAAATTAATGTGTCATGACACACAGAAAAATGTGTTGGAGACTAGAGATGCCCCTTGAATACCTGATTCCATTATCAGTGGTGTAGTGACATTGTAGTAAATTACTATAGAACATCCATTCTTAGTTGTCTTCATAAAGTATGGTTATGAGTCTGCATTATGCAGATATATTGTTATTTCTTTCAGGACAGAATGGGTTACAGGGAAGGAGAGGGTCTGGGAAAGTCTGTTCTGAATGCAGAGAACAGAAAACAAACAGAAGATGAAATGCTTAAACTTCAAAATAATGCAGAATCAACATATAGTGACTTTGCTCAAAGACAAATGGTATGTACAATGATCAACAACATTATAAACTGTGAAGAATCATCCTTTTATCATAATATGCAGCATCATCCTTGTATTACCAGTAGATAAATAATCGTATGTGTACTCTTCATGCTACTTACCGGTAATCTGTTGTTCTCTAAGTACCTAGGATGCAAACAACTACTTTTATTAACTTAATAGATGGCCTTCATTTAAGTATTTACCAACAAGATTATGGAACTCCCTTAATAATAATAATAATAATCATCATCATCATCATCATCATCATGATAATGATGATACATCTTTAGCTTCTCTAAATGCATTTAGACGAGAACTAAACTGGTGACTGAACCTTTGATTTATGACTGATGGTAGTACAGAATGAAGATTTGACTATTGTGTGATATTTAGTTTTACTTTTAAGTTTATAAGCTTAATGTTTAATTACAAATTATTGGTTGACTTTTTTCCTCAAAGATGTTAGCCAACAGGCTACTCTGAAGCTTCTCTGTAAGTTTGAGCTGAAGTAAAACTGATGTACATGCATGCATGTAGAAATCAACAATAATGTGATGATGTGGGGTGACATTAATGGTGGTGGTAGTACTCAGTGCGTTCATTGTTGCAACCAGTAGAGGTATTTATTCCCCAGCTTTGTATTGTTCTCTACTTTACATCTTCCTTTTTCTTTTTCCCAAGGAAAGCATGGGTTTTGAGCAAGGAAGAGGCTTAGGGAGGTACGGACAAGGAAGAGCAGATATCATAGAGGCCTCTCAGCAACGTGGAAGGCGTGGTCTTGGCTTCAGGGTTGATGGCTTTGATGATAAGGATTTCACATGGGAAGAAGAAGACGAGGTGTGTGATCTGATGTTATTATGATTGTTATAATTGTTCCATAAATTAATGTAAATCTATGCATTTTATCAGGTGGTGATAGAAGAACACAAAGCCTGTATTCCATCTTCTACCAGAACCCCTCCAACCAGAGAAGAGATGGAGGACTGGATCAGGATTGATGAGGTATAGTTTCTGGATAGAACATATCTATGTACATCTATCTGACTTGGTTGATCTCTTGTTCTTTGTGCATTGTCAAATTTCAATCAGCATCCCATCTACAGGAAGGGAGGGGCGGTAGTAGTACATTCTTCTGTACTCTTCAGACATCTGTGCATGCGTGAATTTGCTGGTGGTCTAGTACATGTGGTAATGACTCAAGAAGTGATGAACCTTGAGCATTTGGTTCACCTGTACATAATTGCTTGTTGGGCAGGGGGAAGGCTTGTATCAAACACGTATTAGTGATACCGACAAAGGCTAGGTTGTTGGATTGACTTATTAAAGTACACTGAGTAGTCCTATTGCAAGCAAGGAGCTCAGCTCTCAGTATTGGAAATAGCCTTTGTTTCCTTTGCTGCTAAAGGTGCACGTTTCAAATTCTACTCATACTTGAAGCAGCAACCCTTTCAGTCCAAGTGCTTTGTGCACAACAATGAAAGTTGGCTTATATTTATCCACGGCAGATAAATGGCTGACAGGAAGTTCTAAAAGGTCCGACGAACTGGCTCATTCCTATGAGCTAGTTAATTTTCAGCTAAAGAGTGTAAAATTCCATGAAAACAAGGTCTAATAGTCCTATAATGGATTTTTGTCAAATGTTTAAGGCCTCTAGTTTAATTAATTTTACACCAAGAAAAGAATCTCTGGTTTGCTAACTGGTGGCTATTTTGGATTAGGTACAGTTGGAACAGGGAAATTCCTATGTTCTGTTTTATAAAGGAAGTCCCTTGTGAAGCTTATGACATCCAGTTCAAAGGCCACTAAGACTAACAACACAACTGAACACTCGTTTCCAAGTCACATACAGTCCACTTTTAAAACAAAGTTTTTTTTACTTTCTTTTTTTAATGATGGCAGTTATGAAGCAAAAAATCTTGTAAACAAGAATATGTTCTAGATAATTTATACAAAAACTCAGCTGATTTGGGAGTGTGATTCAAAGTTCAGTAACTGATGGCATTTCTGGATCATGTACAGTTGAAACTCGCAAATTCTGTTTTATAAAAGAACACTGTTATCAAGCATAGAGCCATATAGGAGAGTACACAAGATGTAAAGGTACATGTCCCTCATTAACTGAAGTGAAGATACACCTGGCACTCAATAAAATCTTATCGCAGGAAAATCGCAACACAAAAAGAAAAAAAAAATCAGAAGCGGAACCTTAAGTCTTTGCCTTTGGCAAAATGAATTTTTTTTTATTTTTCTATTTATTTCACCCCTTACTCTGCTGACTGCCCTGATTACTACATACAATTTGTACCTGACACATTTTTTTTTTCAGAAAAAGTTAACTATTGATGATGAAACACAGTTTTGTAGTGAAGAAGTCCTTGTTGAAGTTCTTAAGAGCAAGGTTTGCCTTGATTTACATCTTGATCATATAACTTGTGTTATTATGCAAAGTTTATGGAATATAGTTTCATTACTTTTAGTTAGTAATCACTAGTTAATTAAGCTTCAAAGGTGCAAGTAATTGCCTTCTGTTCTCAACAGAGTGTGTTTGATGCACTCTCTGGTGATGAGTTCCTTAAAGCAAGAACAAGAGCTAATCCTTATGAGTTCATAAGAGGAGCCATCTTTCAAAACAGGTGATGTATACTGACTACTGTATTTGTATCTCATGGACAATGTAGTACTGACGAAGAATATGTTGTCAGTCTCTTTTGAGGCAGTTGTGGCAATTTCTGTTATTCTAGTTAGAGTATCAACAATTGCATGAGGCTGAAAGGTTTTGGTAATCAAGAAGGGGATTGAATCTCGAGTGAATATATATGCGTCATTGACTAAGCATGAGGTCAAGATGGCTGGATATTGGCCAAGTTCTTTTTTTTTGCGTTTTTATGGACTGAGACGAGGTCCATAAAAACGCAAAAAAAAAAAAAAAAAAAAAAAAAAAAAAAAAAAAAAAAAAAAAAAAAAAAAAAAAAAAAAAAAAAAAAAAAAAAAAAAAAAAAAAAAAAAAAAAAAAAAAAAAAAAAAAAAAAAAAAAAAAAAAAAAAAAAAAAAAAAAAAAAAAAAAAAAAAAAAAAAAAAAAAAAAAAAAAAAAAAAAAAAAAAAAAAAAAAAAAAAAAAAAAAAAAAAAAAAAAAAAAAAAAAAAAAAAAAAAAAAAAAAAAAAAAAAAAAAAAAAAAAAAAAAAAAAAAAAAAAAAAAAAAAAAAAAAAAAAAAAAAAAAAAAAAAAAAAAAAAAAAAAAAAAAAAAAAAAAAAAAAAAAAAAAGAATGAGGCCAATATCCAGCCATCTTGACCGAACAAGCTCGGTCAATAGAAGATCTATTATACGGCTATACCTCTCTTCTCGTTTTCCGTAAGACAAAACCATTTTCATGCCTTCACGTCACTTTTTGTTTTAATGTTTGTATTTCCTGAAACTTGTCTATGTTTTCATTGTCTTGACTATCTTCTGCCACCTTTTTCAACTCCATTGCCAATGTTGACAAAAGTTATGAACTTTGTAAGTCCGCCTTATGCAATTTTTTATTCTTGCATGGGAAGTGGGCAGTCCCGAGCAGGCAAGCTTGGCCCATCTTGAGTGAAAGGGAAAGAAGGGGCAGATACAGTACTGTAAATTGAAGATAAATTTGTCAAGTATAATAATTGTATTCAAAGACAGTGCAGGTGCTTTCTGCCTTCACCCCCTCCCACCTACTCCCCTCCTGTTCATTCCCCTCCCCTTACTCGGCTTCCACTCTCACTCATGGTAGATATCGTTAATGTCCAGTCATTACTTGTTGCCATTAATTTGCATGTTCAAACAATTATTACAGCTTTAGCAAAATGTCATTTTTTTTGAAATTCATGATGGTGTTTGTCAACAGAGCAGCCATGAAAATGGCAAATATGGACTCTGCTTTTGACTTTATGTTCACCAACCCCAAAGACCCTAGAGGGGTAAGCATGTACATATTGTCATTATATGAATTAATTTTATTATCGACACTAAATAAACACATTGTCCAAAGATTTTTCTACAAACCAAACAGAGTCTCCTAGATATTAAGGCTACCTTGTTGACAGGATATTGAAGTTTGTAAAGTGTTGAATGGCCCAGGTGGTGCATGGCAAAGTCCTGGCCAAACCACTTTAATTTAATTATTCCTTATCAAACGGTGAATTTATGAGTAATGAAGCAGGCATCAACTCATAAAAAAAAAATCAGAGTACTCCTAATGGGAACCAAACCTATGACCTTCCTTCTGATCACTAGTTTGGATGCTCTTTTGACTACCACTGAGCTACAGGAGACACATGGGAGGAAGGCCATTAACCCTTTAAGCCCTATGAGTGGTTGATCAGCATGAAATTTCTCCTTGTAATATCAATGCTTTGTAAAACATAGTGGTTATGAGAATTATGGACATGATCAGACGAGATGAGGGAAGAGGGAAAGAGGGAAAAGAAAAGAGAAATTAAGAGGGAAATCCAGGGCCGTATCTTTGTGTAGTCGCTTTTCGCTTATTTTCACTTTTGCTGTTTAAATTTCTAATGATATGTAATACATAATATACATTTGTAAATACTGTGTATTTTAGTTGTTTTGTATAGATATATACAATACTTTCTTCTTATGTTTTCTCAAAGATATTAGCTTTTGCAAGCTACACTAAAATTCGAGAGAAAATAAAGTTTGTATGTATGTATGTATGTATGTATGATGAATTTGCTGGATATTTGTGATCAGCATGAAATTTCTCCTTGTAATATCAATGCTTTGTAAAAGATAGTGGTTGTGAGAATTATGGACATGATCACACAAGATGAATTTGCTGGATATTTAAACAACTTCTCCCCACCACTTCTGTAGGAAATGAATAGGGGCAACAAGTGAGAATTCAAATCTTGACCGTAGGGTTTAAAGGGTTAAACTAGGTTTTAGTGAGAAGCATCCTGCATACTGCTAAGACTGAAATGTCGAAATGGTGGCATTCTTGCAACTGTAGTAAAGACATTGGTAAATTTTGAGCCCAGTAAATGATCAATTGCAGACATTTTTCAATCTCTATTTTCGTGGAATTGTAGAGAGATGTGATTGGCCCGAATGAACTGCTGTACTTTGCTGATTTGTGTGCTGGCCCTGGAGGATTCTCAGAATATGTGTTGTGGCGTAAAGGTTGGCAAGCAAAAGGATTTGGCTTCACTTTAGTAGGTAATAAATACTTAGTGTCATTAAACCAAAACCACAGCAACTACAGAGCCAATCACCTTCTGAAGGAACCACAAATCCAAGTCATTCACTCGGCATTCGTTTTTAACTAGCCAATCAAAATGCAAAGGAATTAAATGCAACGGCCCCAAGTGTGGAAAAATGAAAGTGACTAAGTTGCACTTGGTTTTGCATCTGATTGGCCAAAAAATTCTTGAAAAATTCTTTTTTGGATGATGAGTCGATGAAATTATTCTTAATTTTGCGCAATTGTAGAGATCAATACTTTTTTTATTTCAAACCAAAACCAAAGCAGTTGCACAATATTATTACTTTTTTTTTTTTGATACCCAATTGAAAATTGCTATATCATGAAGCAAGCAGGTGAAAATCTGGCAACTTAAATTTGTTTGTACCTACCCTGCGAGCAGTGGATTCTCTTCTCTTATCCGCTTTGGTAGTGAAAGGAGATCTAGAACTAGCGATCCATTCTGTCCTGATTCAGGGATGAATAAATTAAAATAAAACTGTAAAAACT